>PVKE010049464.1:0-11264 GCA_004027555.1 Craseonycteris thonglongyai | reverse complement strand
CTGAGTCTATGTTTGTCCCTGTGGCTGAGGTGTGTCTCTTGTAGGCAGCATATGGTTGAATTTTGTTTTTTAATCCAGTCTGCTACCCTGTGCCTCTTTATTGGTGAATTCAGTCCATTTACATTCAGGGTGATGATTGATATATGAGGATATCCTATATCCATTTATTCTTTTCTTTTTATTTTTTTGTTGTCCCAACTTTTCTCCATTTGTTTTGATTTCTTGATTCAGGTCGGATAGACTCCTTCAGTATTTCCTGGAGTGCCAATTTTGAGCTTGAGAATTCCGTCAGCTTCTGTATATTTGTAAAGTCCTTAATTCCTTCTTCATATCTGAAGGTTAATTTTGCTGGATAGTTAATTCTTGGCTGAAAATTTCTCTCTTTTAATATTTTGAAGATTGGGCTCCACTCCCTCTTGGCTTACAGAGTTTCTGCTGATAAGTCTGGTGACAGCCTCATGGTTTTTCCTTTGAAAGTAATATTTTGTTTTTGCCTGGCAGCCTTGAGGATTTTTTCTTTGTCATTGATTTTTGTCACCTTCAGAACAATGTGCCTTGGAGAAGATGTGCTAGGGTCTAGGTAGTTCAGGCTTCTGCTTTCCTCTTGGATTTGGGGCTGTAATTTTTTCCACAGGTTAGGGAAATTTTCATCCACTATTTGTTTTAGTAGACTCTGAGAAGGTTTCATCTCGCTTCCTTCTGGTACCCCTATTATTCTAATATTGTTCTTTCTGATGGAGTCAGAAAGTTCTTGTAGGGCTCTTTCATTTCTCTTGATTCTCATTTCCCTTTCTTCTTCCCCCTGTGACATTTCCATGTTTGTATCTTTGATTTCACTCATCCTTTCCTCTAGCTGGTCAGCCATGTCTCTTATGTTGGTCAGTTCTTTTTTCAGCTCTCCCATGATGCCTTTCATTTCAAGGAGTTCCTTTTTGTTCTGCTCTAACTTCTCAATTTTGTTGGTAAAGTACTCATTTTGCTCAGACAATTTCTTGTTGAGGTCATTTAACTGTGTCTTGGTACTTTGCCAGCATTGAGTGAGCTCTCTGAGTCTCTTGATTATTGCAGCCCTGAATTCTGTTTCACTTAGATTTGATTCCAAGTGTGCAAGGTCCTTTACTAAAGATTGCCCCTGATCTTCTGGAGGTGCTTTGGATTCTGAGGTGTGCATTGTGTTTGGTGTGGTTCTTTTTGCTTTACGCATGAGTCTGTTTTCCCTGTGGGGGGTTGCCTATCAGATGGGCTTCTCTTTATTTTTTCTTTTGGGCTCAGTTGTGGGAGAAGGAGATTTTGGGAGAGGGTTGGGGGAAGCTGACAGCTTCTGTGTCCTGGGGCACTTCAGGTTGCTGTCTTAGCTGTTAGAAAGCAGGGTAGTAAAGATGTGGCCAGGGGTGGGGGCTTGTGAGTAGGAGCTAGGGTGGGCCTGAGACATAATAGCAGATTTCTCTTTCAGCAGGGGGGCTGGTGTTTCAGTGCGGGTGGGGCGCAGGAGCTCTGGTCTTTCTCTCCTCCGCCTGGCTGCCCCTCCTTCAATGGTGTCTATGAGCCATTCCAGCAGGGCAGCACTTGGATGGACTGGGGCTTGGCAGAGGCCCTGGTCGGCCGCGCAGTGCTGCGTGCAGGCAATGACGCTGCAGTAACACAGTCAGCAGCCCCGTTGCACGCACGGGCGTGCTGCAGCACCTCCGTGGCCTGGTGGGCAGGGCGCCGAAAGCCCAGTTGCACACTCACGAGCAGGCAGCAGTGCTGCAGCAGCCTGGAGGGCAGGGCGCCGAAAGCCGGTCGTCAGCACAGCGGCGCTGCAGTGGCCTGGTGGGCGGGGCGCCAAAAGCCCTGTGCACACAGGCCGTAGCTCAGGCGGCAGCCAATCTATGCTCCCGGCTCTGTTTAGACTGTCGGATTCACTCTAAGCACGTCTAATGCAGCCATGCCCACTCAAGCCCCAGCCCTCATTCCAAGAGCCCTGTCTTCAGAAGGCGCTCCTTCACAGTCAATCTCCTCAGTAAATCAGGGGTGCTGAGCTGTTGTGGGCTGGTGCCCTGCTCTCACCCCACCTGCTGGGAAGTGCAGCCGCCCTGCTCCACAGTCCCTGTTCCACTTTAGGCTCTGTGATCTGTATAAGACACTGCATGCTGTCCCTTGAGTTTGGATGTTAAATTGTCCACAGTCTTGTGGGTCTTCCATGCTCCCTATGTCTCGGCTTCTAGCTGCCCTCGATCCAGCTCCACTTTGACCGTAGTACCCCAATCCCACTTTGTTTTGGCCAGCTCTGAGCCGCGCTCCGAGTCTCTATACCAGATACGCTGCTTCCCTTTCCCTCTCCCGCTCTCCCCTTTTTTCTCTAACCTTTGGGTGTTGTTCTGCGTTGTGTGGTTCTCTTAGTTGATGTTGCTTTTCAGGGTTTCCCCTGTGGATTCTCCTCTGTTTACAAGTCCCTTCCCAAGCAGTTATTGGCATTCTCCTCTCATGCCGCCATCTTTTTTTCCAGAAATCACTATCTTGATAAGCTCTTAACATGTTAAGCACCATGTCAGTCAGTCTGGTGATGGACAGTATACTTTTTGTGCAGGCCGTGGTATTGTATGTTAACTGATGATATAAAATTTAAAAAATTACATTCTATTAAATTTTAAATAATTTCAAGATGATATCATGAATACAAAAAAACAGTAAAAAAAAAATTTAATGAGTTTTATTGAAACATGGTAAACATAAAAATGGTTGTCCTTTGCATGCCATTCAATATTCTCATCCTCTTCATCTAATGATAAAAAATAACATCTTTTCACTGTTTTTTAGGAAAAATAATTTTACTGGAATCACGTTCATGCTCCTCTTCTACTGACATTTTCATGTTCATGGGTAAAGAAAAATCTTTTTCTGCACTGGAACAAGAATCACAGACAACTGACTGAATATAAAGCATTTCTAAAATAATACACTGTACAAATTGAGGTAAGTAATAAATATTCACACAGTAAATATATTTTATATATAAACATTCAGCCTTATTGCAACCTAAACAGATCTCCAGTCGCCAGCATTTCGGTGATATTTGCTATAACGGGCCAAGCCGTAAGCAAGACAAAATATCCTGGGCACTTAACGTGTTAAGTGGCTTTACCAGCAGAAGGTCAGTGGAGCTAGATCATCAGCCATCACCAGGGATAGGCTAAAAAGCTGCCATGAGAAAGATGATTTTCTTTACCTTTTTTTGAACTGCCTATATTTAAATTTATCAAAACTCAATTACAAGACTTGAGAAAAATGGTGGCATCTCTCCCTGTTCTCACCTGGTCCTCGAATGTCCTCTGATTCAGGAAACATAAGTACAGGGGTATAGCTGACACTCTAAGTTTCCCAAAAGATTCCTACAGCTCGCGGTCTGGATTTCTAGCCAGAAGCAGTGACACTGGAGAGTTCTAAGTGCAGGGAAGACTCAGGGGCAATCTTGCATTCAAACCTATTGAACTCCTTGTTACATGTTCAGCATCTAGAACAGTGGCTGCTGCACATCAGGTTTTTTTAGTATTTGTTGCATGGAGGGAGGGAAGAAAGCATGAATTTTCTCAGTCAGTCTCTAAAATTCAAATAGAAAAGTAATCTATTGAGTACCTTTCCACCAAGACCTAAGAAAGTCAGAGTAAGGGAATCAGAGGACATGGGACCCCTGGAGAGGGCATGAAAGCTCTGTACCCTCTCCCCAAACCGTGTGCTATATGTGCCTTCTATTTATCTGCTTCTGAGTTGTATCCTTATGTAATATACCAGTGATATATAATAGTAAGCAAAATGTTTCTCTAAGTTCTGTGAGCCACTTTAGCAAATGAATGAAATAGCAAAGTGAATCTTTAGAATCTCTGACTCAGTCAGTCAGTCAATCAGTCAGAAGCACAGATAAAAACCTGTGCTTGCTACTGGCACCTGAAGGTGAGAGGGGGAAGCAGTTTCATAGACTGAGCCCATAACCTATAGAATCAGATGCTATCTCTGAGTAGATAATGTTGGAAGTGAGTTTAACTGTGTTGAACTGTAGGACACCCTGCTAGTGTCTGAGAATTGCTTGTTGGTATGGAGAAACACCCCCATAACTCATTCTCTCTCTCTCTCTCTCTCTCTCTCTCTCTCTCTCTCTCTCTCTCACACACACACACACACACACACACACACACACTGGCATTGGGTCCAGAAACCTAATTTAATGCTAGATTATTTATTGCTCATTACTACATGGGGGTGGGGTAGTTAAGAAAAAAAAATTTCCCTCTGATCCTCCCTTCTTAATTAAGCCACAATACAAATTAAGAGGTGATTTCAAGGTTTAACAATAGTATCTCACTGATCTTTGCAGGTTGCTAATAAAGGAGAGTGTATCCTAAGGGGTGCTGTTAGAGCTAAGGTCTCTGGGCTCCTATTGTTAAAGAACATTCATTACTGGGCTCATATAAAATCCTGAGAAGAAAGCAAATATGAATCTGCAATGTTCTCTGTAGTTCTTATGCAATTGCCTCTTGGGGCTAATTAGACTTGCTGTTGTAATGCACCAGTTATAAATTCCATCAAACATTTTCATAATACTGGGAGATTGGTCACCCAAAGTCACAGTTTTGTGTTGACACTGCAGGTCTACCCAGTGATCTAAAGTTGATGGCAAACTCTCTTATGGCCTCCTTGTGAGAAGTGGCCTTCAGACACCAGGGATGGCTTCCCAGCTTGTTAACCGTTTTCCTGTTCTCTGCTGATTGGGTTAAGAGAAGACTTTGCAGACTGTGTTAGGCAGCCACCTGCCTTATTCTCAGCTAATTTATTTTAAATTGGTTTAGTACTGATTTTCTACCTGGAATGTCTTCAGAGCTATGAATTAATTTTCTCATCTACCCTATTTCATTTATTTGATCAAGGAATGAAAATGGTTGTAAGCTTTCTAGCAAAACTTAAGAACAAATAAATACAAACAAACCAAGTTAATTCCAAAAATAAAAAACAAATATTTCAAAAGGTTTTTGTACATGAAAATGATTGTATAAATAGTTACCCAAAATCTAACATCTAATAATGTAGAAAAATATGTTATACCGTATTTTCCGGCGTATAAGATGACCGGGCGTATAAGACGACCCCCTAATTTTACAGTTAAAACATAGGTTTAGGCCTATATTCGCTGTATAAGACTACCCCCACTTCCGAGGCTATAGTCTTATACAGCAAATATAGGCCTAAACCTGTTTTAACTGTAAAATTAGGGGGTCGTCTTATACGCCCGGTCATCTTATACGCCGGAAAATACAGTACTCATTTATTAAACTTCTAGAAAATTTCTGACCCTTTACATATTTTTTCCCATTTTCATGTAATCTTCCCAACAACCCACTGGAAGTGGTATCTATTATTCCTCTTTTATAAGTAAAAAGGAAAGAAAGGAAGGAAGGAAGGAAGGAAGGAAAGAAGGAAGGAAGGAAGGAAGAAAAAAGGAAGGAAGGGGAAAGAAAGAAGAAAGAAAGAAAGAGAGAGAGAGAGAGAGAGAGAAAGAAAGAAAGAAAGAAAGAAAGAAAGAAAGAAAGAAAGAAAGAAAGAAAGAAAGAAAGAAAGAAAGAAAGAAAAATAGGGCTTAGGAAAATGAAGTAACTTGCCCAAAATAACACAGCCAATAAAATTTGAACCTGGAGAAGGTCAACTCTAATGTCAGAGCCCTTTCTACATCATTTGTATTTTGAAATCTTTTTGCTTTGACCTGCCAAGCAGCAAAAACAGGAGGTGATTTGACATGTTACAAAAGGATTCTTTGCTTTCAAAAAGGATTCACAACAGTGTTCCTTGAAATATCCAACTTCCCTATTGTGCTGAAAATGTAATTTAAGCTACAAAATTTTTATTTACAAGAAATATTTCTTCACCACATCTGCTGTGAAAAGCAGAGCAGGGTTCTAACAAAGCCACTTTATTGTTTTAAAGGAAGAACCAAATATATAGAACTGATGAGTTTAAGTGTCATGAGGTCATTTAAATTCGGTGATTAGGGTGATGTCTAACACACCATTAACACTCAAAGTGGTCTGCCATTTTCACTATTTCTTTCAGGTGTCTCAAAATGTGGTTTCTGCTAGATCGCAAAAAATGGCCTTATATTTCTTCTCATCTATTAAGAAAACCTGTTTCTTTTCTCTTTGAATCTTGATTTGCATTGGCCATGAACATTAGAAAATGTGATATAATCAGACGCTTGAAAAATATGTTAGCATTCTGGCTTGCCCACCTACTGAGCAGAAAACCCTGAAACCATCATGTGATCAGTCCATGCTAGCCTGCTCGAGTGTGACAAGTCAAGTGCAGGAGAACCCATGCACCCAGGAAGCACCCCAGCTGATGAGCATCCAGACCCTGGCTGACAGCCTGTCAACCATTACACATTCAAGAGAGGCCTTTCTCAGTTATCCTGCCAGCTGACAGCAGATACGTGCGAGAGCCAGTCATGATCAGATGAGCCAGCTCAGGTCAGAAGAAATGGGATATCCCAAATTTATGAATTTAATAAAACTGCTCTATTTTAAGCCACAAAGTTACAGGATAATTTTTTATACAATAATAATTAACCAATACACAGTCCTAAGGCTTTTTCTGTGTTCCCAAGCCTTAGAAAAAGAAAACCACAGAATAACACGAAGTAGAAACTAGCAACAAGAGAAAACAAAGTGCCCAAAGTGTCAGCTGAGTCATTGAGAAGTTAAAGGACTCAGATAATAGTGATTAGCATTCAACTCTTCTCTCTTTCAGTTCACTGATCTTACTATGACACCAACCTCTTTCTCTGAATTTTTTGAAGCTAACTGAACTAACTCAATGTTCCCATTGTAGTTTCCAGCCTCAGGAGAAGCAAGTCAATTGGAGTTTTAAGTTAATAATAAATGAAAAACTATTCCAGTATGTTCCTTCAGTTCTCTTTCTCTCTTCAGATCTCGTTTGCACATTATTCAAGTCAGCTGGCAAACTAGGAGAAAATGTAGATAAAAAGAAAGACAGAAGGTACTGTCATGTTGTATGACTACAGGGTGTTTTTTACCTTTAAAGCACATTGACCATAAATCATAGGATGCACTTTTGTAGTTCACATTTCTATATACATATACTTTTGAGTTCCCTAACAGAGAATACGTTCCTTATATAAAAAAAAAAGAAAAGAAAAAAGAAAAGAAAGGAGAGAGAGATGCCAGGATCGCTCAGCAGGTTGAGTGCTCATCTTACACCCCTGTAGTCTGGAGATCAAATCATGTCCCAGCACATGCGAACCCATATGGTGAACTGGGGTATGCTTTCCATGCAGAAGGCCCCTTGTTCTAGGCCCCCATGAGCCATGCCTCCCATGTAGGAAGCCCCAGCCTGGTTCCTACCCTGTGTGGCCCCTACCCACCTGTGTGAAATGAAAATATTGAAAACTAATGATGTACATCTATGGAGACTGCTCTGGGCCCTCACCTTTTCTCTGTCTCTCTCTGTCTCTGGTTCTCTCTGTCTCTGTCAAAAACAATAAAATAAATCTTTAACAAAAAAAAATAAAAATAATTTTTTTTTTAAATCTTAGAAAACAAAAGGTATAATGGGATGATGACTTGATGAATAATGTATTTTCCACAACATTTATGGGCAGAGATTGAACTCTTAGGAGTCATTCGTTTTACTAAGTGTGGTCAAGTTAAGCACTCTATGTTCCACACTAAAGAGAGCTGAGAGACTACTCATAAAGAAGAAAATAATGGTTTATAAAACCCACATAGCCCCCGCCCCCCACCCTCCAAATTAAACTTTTCAATCAGGTCCAAGGAATATAATTCCAAACTTGCTTCCTCAAGCCACATTTTAAGCATGGGAGAAATGTAAGTACAGCTCATTTTTCATGGTTACAAACCATTATAAGCTATTCAAATATTTATTTATGTATTTATGTTAAATGTATTGGGGTGACATTAATTTATATCATTTACATTGTTTCCAGGTGTACAACTCCACATTACATTGTCTATACATCACATTATGTGCTCACCACCCAAAATCTGCTTACTTTTCATTACCATATGTTTGATTCCCCCTCCCTACTCTCCCCAACCCATCTCTCCCACCCACCTCCCCCCTTATTCAAATATTTAAATACTTCCACATTGGCCAATAAATTGTAAAACTGCCATAAGTTGTAAAATTAACAAATAATGTAAATTTCAGTATATGTGATTTATCACAGAAACTATACACCATTACAACATCAAGATGTTTTTTGAGATTCAGGAAAGATGCTGTTTTAAGTGAAAGCTGTGTCTACACCCTCACCGAATCATACCAGATGGATTGTGGAACAGTCAAGCTTGGGAAACATTGGAGAAAGGACTGAACAGAGCTCCTCCAACTGAGGGTATAGAAAGGAAGAGAAATTGAGACTGGCAGGAAGAGCACAGATGTGAAATGGGGTGATTCCAAACACATGAATAGTGAGAGAACTCTGGAAGGGACACCTCAGGGCTAAAGTTCCCACAGAACAGTAGGGGCTCTAGCCCCACACTGGGCTCCCTAGTCTAGGAACCATGTGCTGTAAAGAAAAGTTCACATTACATCTGGCAGTGAAAATCAGTGAGAATTATTTGTGTCTATTTTGGTAAAACAGTGGATGGCAAGACATCCAGATGCTCTTCTATAAGTGAGAGCAGGCCCCCTGGAGACTTGCCCTGCCCACCCAGAGTCACTCTAGGTGGCTGAGTGATTGGCCTTGCCCTATTAGTGAGGGAAAACTTTCTTGCAGACTTCAGCAGAAGCAGTTATCTGTGGCTGCCAAGGGAGTATTCAACGCTGCTCTGCAGCTCCCCCTAGGCTGCTAACAGTGTGCTGCGAGTGTCACACCACTCAAATGCAACTGAGGAACACACATATCACACTCAAAGGACACTTCTAGATTACACACACAGGAAGTCAAAGAGACATCCATTGGTCTACACAGGAAACACGCTACAGAAGTCGACCAAGCAAAGACTTAGATACATAAAAGATCTACCTAGAACATAGAAGCAGAAAGAGAGGAAGTCAGAATGATGAAACAGAGAAACATGTCCCAAATAAAATAACAAGAGAAGCTGTCAGAAATAATGCTAAATGAAATGGAAGCAATCAATCTACCAGAAAAAGAATTTAAAATATATGTTATAAGAATGCTTAAGGGGGGAAGCTGGGATGGCTCAGTGGGTTAAGCGCTCACTTTTCAGTGCCAAGGACTGAGGATCGAATCCCGACCCCGGTCCGTGTGGACCCATATGCTGAACTGCGGAGTTTCCCCAGCTCAGTTCTTTCTCTGTTTCTGTATCTCTCTCTCTCTCTTTCTCTCTCTGTCAAAAACCAATTTAAAAAAAGAATGTTTAAGGAACTCAGTGAAAACTTTAACAAAGAGATAGCAACCATAAAGAAGGACATAGAAACCACAAAAACAACCAGTAAGAAATAAAGAACATAATAACTAAAATAAAGACTACACTACAAGAATTCAACAGCAGGTTAGATGAAAAGAAAATCAAATAAGCAATCTGGAAGTCAAGGTAAAATAAAATACCAACAGGAAAAGCAAATAGAAAAAGAATTTTTAAAAGATGAGGACAGCCTAAGATATCTCTGGTACAACATCAAGTGTAACAACATTCCTATTATATGCATACCCAAAGGAGAAGAAAAAAAGCAAGAAATAAATAACCTATTTGAAAAACTAATCATTAAAATATTTATTAACCTAGTAAAGAAAATAGACACACAATCCCAAAAAGTACAGAGAGTTCCAATCAAGATGAACCCAAAGAGGCCCATGCAAAGACACATTATAATTAAAACTGTCAACATTAAAGACAGAGAGAGAATCCTAAAGGCATCCAGAGAAGAGCAACTAATAATTTATACAGGAGCTACCATTAGATGGTCAGCAGGTTTCTCAACAGAAACTGTGCAGGTCAGAAGACAGTGACAGGAAATATTCAAAATAATAAAACACAGGTAAGATGTCATTAAGATGGTGGCTGGAGAGGAGTTCTTGAAACCTCTCCAGGGAAGAACAACAAATTAACCAAAAATTCTACCAGAGAATCCCTAAGCAACACACAGCCTCAGATGAGGAACCCACTCATTGGAAATACCTAAAGCTGGAGAAATGAAGGCGAGTGAGAGAGAAAGAAAGGAAGCAGTGTGGAGGCATGCTAAGTAACATGACTTGGAGACCAACCCAGTGACTGATCCAGAGGCTGACCCAAGCCCAGCAGAGGAGAGACTGACTGAGGTGGGAGTGTGGGAGTGCAGGTCCAGGTGTAGAATGACTCTGGGTGGGTTAAAGGCCTGGAATGGACAGAGGCAGAGGCGCAGACGCCAGAGTGCGGGATGGACAGAAAAAGTGGGCGCAGCTGATGGTGGTGAGAAGTCCCGGTGGGAGTGTGGGAGGAGCAGCCATGATATGGTGAGGGTGGCCATAGCACAGGGTAGGAGGCTGGAGTGAGGCACCAGCAGCAGCCAGAGATTGGTGTCGGTGACAGAAGTGAAGGTTCAGCTGCCAGTGCGTGAATAAGATGGCTGGATCTGGGGTTCCTTGGAGTTTAAGGCCAGTGACCAGAGCAGGAAGCAGAAGTTCTAGTGGCTAGAGTGCTGGCAATGGGAGTGTGCTGGAAGCTAACGTGCAGAGTGGCCCTCAGTGAGGTGGGACCCCAACTGGAGCACTGCGTGGTCTTGGACACAGAACCTGACTGATTCCCCTTGCTATCTCCCAAAACTCACATTGCCAGCCCCTCCCAGAACCTGCATTCAGTGAGCTGGTGCTGAGAAGTCACCATAACCCTGTGACACAAACAGACCTGTGCCTTTCCCAACATACCCTGTCCCACCATTTACATTGAAGCCAGCAGACGGATCTAGGAAAACTAAAGAACAAGAATGACAGCTTCTGACTGCAGTGGGATCTCAGAGGCAGAGAATACTGTTGCCCACCATATTCTCCCAAAGAAGAGGTGTACAGAGACCATGGTAACTAAGCCAAAGAGAACTCCACCTTCTAGAAAGTCTTCCACTGTGAGAAAATCAAATAACCAAGAGAAAATATTATAAGACACTGCAACAACACCAGCTAGAAATTAAAAGAAAGATTTCATCACATTTACCAGGAGAAACATCCTCATGTCCAGGAAAAGAAATGCTCCAACATCAATGAATACCCTTGTGAACAATAGTGCTCAGAAAGAAAATAAAAAATCTCCAAAAAAGGA
>PVKE010049462.1:0-11258 GCA_004027555.1 Craseonycteris thonglongyai | reverse complement strand
AGACGGCTGCCAGCCGACCTCAGAGCATCCACGTAAGTGATAGAGGGGGTGCAAGGAGCCTAAATCGACCACCTAAGCCACCCAGTGCTGCCCAAGCCTGCTTCCGGGGGCGGGGCCTCCACAGCGGCCATTTTCCAAACCCTGCTGTGGAGGCTCTGACTCCTGGGCACCTGGCCCCTGCAGGATCCTTGCCTTCCTTGCTGGATCCAGGTCCACCAACGCACCCCCGCCCCCCTCAGGTAGCAGGACAACAGGGAGCCCGGCACCCAATGCTGCTGCCCTAGTTCCCGAACCCCGCCACCATGGACACCAGGGAAATGGGAGGTGGCCACCACCCTGACAGCGGCGCCATTTCACACAGCTGATACAGGATAGTTAGTGGAACTTTGGCAGTTGAGAGGGGGAACCCCAGAAATCTAGTTTAGTAATGACATGCATGCATTGTAACCAGGCAAGGAGGTAGCATGGTTAGATAACAAAGCCACAGGAAATGATGGCGCCCATACCTAAGAAATGCAAATGTTAGCCTTGGGCTTCAGATGCCCACCACTAAGGAATGTAAAGGAATGTAAATGTAACCCCTGATATTAAAAATAGTAATAACAAAGGACACCCAGGCAGATAATGCCTGGACCCCTTACCCCTTCAGCAAGATAAAGAGTAGTTTTTAGTCTTAATGTGGGCATTCCATTTTCAGGTGCTCACCAGTGATCTTTCCTTCCTTCAGCAGATATTCCACTTTCAGGTGCCCTCTCTCACCAGAGAGCTTTCCTTTTCTCCATGGGCATTTCATTTTCGGATGTCCCCTCTCTTTCTGAGAGCTTTTACTTCTTTCCTTTCTTATGAAACTGCTGCTTCACCTTTCCTGTGGAATCTGCGTTCCTATTCTTCGTGTTCGTGAGACCACAAATATCAGATGTCACCATTTACAACTGTTCCTGCATCACAGCCATGAGAACATTTCTTGCTTTTCTACTGCTGGTCCCAGGCAGGAAAGGACCACACTAGCCAGGGGCAGGGCACATTAGTGTGAAGAGATGTGTTTAGCCTACTGGTGCTCCCTTCAAAGGGAGGCTTCATCCCAAACCCCACACTGTCCCACAGGATCCTTACTAACGCAGAGGAAGCGGGTCTCTACAGCCACTGTGCACAGGATCCCATTGGATTGCACCACGCAGGCCTAGGGTCCACACTGTGAAAGGCACCGTTCTCTGGGGTCAGTGGATCGAGGTCCATTGTCCATTCTGATTAGGAACAGTGCAGGCCTCGGGTGTCCTTTTCTAGGTCCATGTCTGCTCCCCACAAGAAGCCCAAAGGCTGAGACGTCAGGTCCAACAGCACCGTACAGGCACCACCACCACTTAGGAGACTTGGTTGGCTTCTGAGGCCTCCATGTGCCTTTTCTCATCCAGAAAGGGCGGAGGGAGAGACCCGGTCAGCAAGGTTTGCATGATTCCTAGCGCCATAGTGCCATCAAGTGGAGTCATTTTGAGTATGGCCTTCAGCTTAGGCCCATGGATCCCCTGAGGAAGACCCATGGTTGCAGGAAGACTGCCCTCAGGATGCCCAGAGGATTCGCGACCTAAATCTGGATGCGGCCAGCCACCAGTTTACCAGGAGAATGGGCAGAGAAACGACAGAAGAGGTAGCAGGAGCCTGACTAGTCCATCTAAACCGCCCTATGCTGTCAGGGGCGCTCTTAGGGGCGGGGCCTCCTTGGCCGCCATTTTCCAAACCCGGCAGCAGAAGCTCTGAGACCAAGGAGCTGCTCACATCTTTCCCCACACCCTTAAGGCAGGGACTGCAGCTTTTTCTGGACAACGTGAGGAGGCAGAAGGATGCTCCTGTCAATAAATGCCGACTCCTTGGAGCACAGGCCTGAAGAAGGCTGCAGAGTGGCCCAGACCCGGCCGGATCCAAACGCTTAATCTCTCAGCCACTCTTCTGATTTGCAGGTCAAGAGACCCCAGCTATCTGCCCTGGAAAGCACAACGAGGCACCCCACTGACAGTCCAAGGAGTGTGTCTGTGTGTTAAAAGGATCGCGACAACCTTGCTGGAAATCCTGACTAGCCCTGGTCCCGCCCTCCTCTGACACTGGTTTCACTTTCGCTCTGGGTGGCTTCTGAGGCCTCCTAGCTGGACCTTTTTTCATCCACAAGATTATCTGAGGGGAAGCCGGGATGGCTCAGTGGGTTGAGCGCTCACTCTGCAGCGTCTGGGACCGAGGATCGATTGCAGGCCCCGGCCCGAGTGGAACCATATGCTGAGCTGGGAGCTCCCCCAGTTCAGTTCTCTCTGTCTCTCTGTCTCTCTGTCTCTGTCAAAAATAAATAAATAAATAAAAATATATTAAAAAAAGATTATCTGAGGTTCACACTGTAGGAAGTGGGTTGCAAAGCTGAGGGGCAAGTGGGAGCAATCATCATTCATTAGTAAGGTACCTCTGCTTTCATTGTGAGCAGTTTTTCTCTAGAGTGGCTGATCAAGTAGGGGTTTAGAAGGTAAAGAACACAGAAGAAATTGTATAGGTTGTATGGTAAATATCCAAACATTGTCAATACGAGGACAACAGTTTCATGGGTGGATACTTTGTAGACAGCCCTCTTATGTCTGCATTTGTTGATGGATAGGTGGACACATGGACAGTTGGAGAGAGAAACGGGTGGTTGAATCGGCACATGGATGAATAGATGGACCAATGGATCAATACATGGATAGATGGTTGCAAAGGGCTGAGTATACTACAGGCACACGCCTAAGGTAAGGTGACCAGACATCCCGCTTTTGGCAAGACAGTCCTGATTTTTAACAATTTGTCCCACAGCGTTTTTAAAAAGTCCCGATTTTTGGAAAGAATGCACGACAAGCTAGGGAACGGTGAGAGATAGACCAAATTTTTAATCAAGAACCCCCTCCCCCCAGGTCAATGGTGTCCCGCTTTACCAATATTAAAATCTGGTCACCTTATCCTAAGGTGATGTATCCAGAACTGTTGAAAAACTGGCCCTCACCAGGGCTCATTCCCTGGATGGAACGGGACAGGAGCTCTCTACTGGCCTGGCTGACCCCATAGCTACCCCGTACCCCACAACTAAACCAGGGCACTCAAGGGTAGACTGACAGAGGACCAACTCTACACACACCGAGATCAACAGGGGCAGTGCACCTCCCTGTCTCCTAAGAGGATTGGGGCCCTGTCACCTGTCCCTGTAGCTGCCACAATGGACGACTGCCTCCTGGGGCTGCTCCTCATCCCGGAAACCTCAGCCTGCCATGGGCCAGGCGAGAGACAGCCCGAGAGGCAAGGATGCAAGAAAAGAGGCAAAGTGCCAATCTCTATGCCACCGAGGGTGATGGGTCCATGAAGGTTCGGGGGAACTCGGGTTGTGTCCAAGAAGAACACCAGGGACTACCGTCCCCAACTGAACTGATATTTTGGGACACTTTCTCCCAAAATCGTGACTTCCAACTACCGGACATGTGCAGGGGCTTGTGGTGCTTGAGATATCTTTCTAGGTCCATGTTTGCTCCCCACAAGAAGTCCAAAGGCTCACATGCCCTGTTCAACAGCAGTGCAGGGGAGCAAACACCACTCAGGACATGTGGTTGGCTTCAGAGGCCTCACTGATCCTTTTTCATTCACAAAGGGCGAAGGGAGAGGCCAGGCCAGTAAGTCTCCTCCGTTTGTGAATCCACAGTGCCATCAAGCGGATTGATTTAGAGCTCGACCTACAATTGAGGACCGTGAATCTTTTGAAGAACAAGGGTGAGTCCAGGGCACCCAGAGCACTCAGCCCTGGACCCAATCGTGTCCGGCTACCACCTCACCCTCCCAGTGTCCTTGGAAACAACCCTGGGGGTGGAAAGCTTCTAACTCCACTACCTAAGCCACCCAGTATTGCTGCCCCTGATGGGGGCGGGGCCTCTGCGGCGGCCATTTTCCAAACCCAGATGGGGAAGCTCTGACTCCTGGTCACTGGCCCCTGCAGGATCCTTGTCTTCCTCGCTGGATCCAGGTCCACCAATGCACTCCCGCCCCCTCAGGTCGCAGGAACATGGGGAGCCCGGAACGCAATGCTGCTGTCGTAGCCCTCAAACCCCGCTGTGGAGAGAGAGCCTGATGTGACAGGCAGGGCCCCATGTCCTGAAAGACTGTCCAGGGTTCTTCTTGCCTCCACGGATCCCTGAAGGAGTATGGTATTCAGAAAGCTGCGGGCGAATAGCTTAAGGGGCATAACAGGAAGGACATCTCAGAAAGGCTTGAGAAAATCAATATACATTGGAACGCAAAACTGGAGTTGCTGCATAAGCTGTGGACTAAAATAAAATGATGTCATTGCTCCACCATCAGTGGTCGGTAGTCCTCCTGATCCCAGCTGTTGTCTACCTGTTCAGCCCCGAGGAGTGGGTGGGGATGAAAGAAAAACACAAAGACAACAGCTCGGACCAGGAAGACCACCAACCGCTGATGGCAGAGCAATGACATCATTTTATTTTAGTCCACAGCTTATGCGCAGCAACTCTAGTTTTGCGTTCCAACACCCCTTGGTTGCTTCTAAGGACACTGGGAGGGTGAGCTGGCAGCTGGACATGGTTGGGTCCCAGTCCTGACTCTTCTGGGCGCCATGGACCCACCATGACTGCCACTGTGGGTCCTCCGCACGGTAACCACAGCCCTGGACTAAAGGCCGCGATCGAAATGACTCCACTTGATGGCACCGTGGCTCCAGAAATCGTTCAACTCTTTCTGGCCAGGCCGATCCCTCTGTCTTTTCTGGATGAAAAAAGGCACAGGGAGGCTTCAAAGCCAAACACAGCTCCTGAGTGGTGGTGGCTCCACTGTGGTGCTGTTGGACCTGACGTCTCAGCCTTTGGACTTCTTGTGAGGAGTCGACATAGACCTAGAAAAGGGCATCCCAGGACTGCACCATTCCTAATCAGAATGGACAACAGGCCTGGATGCACTGACTCTGGAGAACAGTGTGTTTCAGAGGGTGGACCCTAGCATTGCACTGTCTGATCCCATGGTAACCAGTGGCTGTAGAGACCCGCTCCCTAGGGGTCAGGAAGGACCCTGTTGGACAGTGTGGGGTTGGAGATGAAGCCTCCCTTTGACGGGACCACAAGTACCGTATTTTCCGGCGTATAAGACAACCGGGCATATAAGACAACCCCTTAATTTTACAGTTAAAACATAGGTTTAGGCCTATATTTGCTGTATAAGACTACAGCCTCGGAAGTGGGGGGTAGTCTTATACACAGTGAATATAGGCCTAAACCTATGTTTTAACTGTAAAATTAGGGGGTCGTCTTATACGCCCGGTCGTCTTATACGCCGGAAAATACGGGTAGGCGAAACATAGGTCTTCACACTAACGTGGCCTGCCCTGGCTAGTATGACTCTTCCCTGCCTGGGACCAGCAGTGGAGAAGCAAGACATGTTCTTTCTCATGGCTCTGTGAAATGGTACTGCTGTCAGGGTGGAGCCATCTCCCATTTCCCTGGTGTCCTGCATGGGGGGCTCGGAGATTAGCGCAGCAGCATTGCGTCCCGGGCTCCCTGTGGTCCTGTGACCCAAGTGGGCGGGGGTGCATTGGTGGACCTGCATCCAGCAAGCAAGGCAAGGATCCTGAAGGGGCCAGATGCCCTGGAGTCAGAGCTTCCCAGCCTGGGTTTGCAAAATGGCCACCACGGAGGCCCCGCCCTAGCAGGGGCAGCAATACTGGGTGGCTTAGGTGGAGTTAGGCGCTTTGCACCCCCTTGGTTACTTCCAAAGGACATCAGGAGGGTGAGCTGGCAGCCAGACGCGATTGTATCCCGGGCCTGACACCTCCGGGTGCCCTAGACCCCCCGTGACTGCCATGTTCCATGTTCCTTAGGGAATTCACAGTCCTCAGCTGTAGGTCACACTCGTAATGAATCCGCTTGATGGCACTGTGACTCCAAAAATACTGCAACTGTTACAGGAGGAGCTTCTCCCTCCGCCCTTTCTGGATGAAAAAAGAAATAGGGAGCCCTCAGAACCCAACCACATCTCCTGAGTGGTGGTGGCTCCACTGTGGTGCTGTTAGACCTGGCATCTCAGCTTTTGGGCTTCTTGTGGGGAGCCGACATGAACCTAGAAAAGGGCATCCCGGGGCTACACCGCTCCTGAGCAGAATACACAACAGGCCTCAGTCCACTGACTCTGGAGAACAATGTCTTTCAGAGTGTGGACACTAGCCCTGTGTGGTCTCATCCGATGGGATCTGGTGCACAGTGGCTGTAGAGACCCGCTTGCTCGGGGTCAGGCAGGGCCCTGTGGGACAGTGTGGGGTTTGGGATGAAGCCTCCCTTTGAAGGGAGCACCAGTAGGCTAAACATCTCTTCACACTAACGTGCCCTGTCCCTGTCCGGTGGGAACCTTCCCTGCCTGGAACCAGCAGTGGAGAAGCAAGATATGTTCCATGGTTGTTAAGGAAGAACAATTGTGAATGGTGACTTTCGCCGTCCGTGGTTTCAGGAACTTGAATGAGAACGCAGATTTCACAGGAAAGGTGAAGCAGCAAAGTTTCATAAGAAAGGAAAGAAGTAAAAGCTCTCAGAAAGAGAGGGGACATCCGAAAATGAACTGCCCATGGAGAAAAGGAAAGCTCTCTGGTGAGAGAGGGCAACTGAAAGTGGAATATCTGCTGAAGGAAGGAAAGCTCTCTGGTGAGAGGGGGCACCTGAAAATGGAATGCCCACATTAAGACTAAAAACTACTCTTTATCTTGCTGAAGGGGTAAGGGGTCCAGGCATTATCTGCCTGGATGTCCTTTGTTATTACTATTTTTAATATCCAGTACCTTCCTCTGGGGTTATATTTACATCCCTTTACATTCCTTAGTGATGGGCATCTGAAGCCCAAGGCTGACATTTGCATTTCTTAGGTATGGGCGCCATCTTTTCCTGTGGCTTTGTTATCTAACCATGCTACTTCCTTCCCTCTTTCCAATGCATGCATGTCATGACTACAGAGATTTCTGGGGTCCCCCCTCAACTGCCAAGGTTCCACTACCTATCCTGTGTGAAATGGTGCCGCTGTCAGGGTGGTGGCCACCTCCCATTTCCCTGGTGTCCTTGGTGGGGGGGTTCGGGAACTAGGGCAGCAGCATTGGGTGCCGGGCTCCCTGTGGTCCTGCTACCTGAGGGGGGCGGGGGTGCACTGGTGGACCTGGATCCAGGAAGGAAGGCAAGGATCCTGCAGAGGCCAGGTGCCCAGGAGTCAGAGCCTCCACAGGAGGGTTTGGAAAATGGCCGCTGCGGAGGCCCCGCCCCCGGAAGCAGCCTTGGGCAGCACTGGGTGGCTTAGGTGGTCGATTTAGGCTCCTTGCACCCCCTCTAACACTTATGTGGATGCTCTGAGGTCGGCTGGCAGCCGTCTGGGTCCCAGGCCTGACTCCTCTGGGCGCCATGGACCCACCAGGACTGCCACCGCGGCTCTTCCTCAGGGAAACCACAGCGCTAGACTAAAGGCCGCGATTGAAATGACTCCGCTTGATGGCACTGTGGCTCCAGAAATAGTTCAACTCTTTCCGGCCCGGATTCTCCCTCCGCCCTTTCTGGATAAAAAAAGGCACAGGGAGGCTTCAGAAGCCAAACACAGCTCCTGAGAGGTGTTGACTCAACTGTGGTGCTATTGGACCTGGGGTCTCAGCCTTTGGGCTTCCTGTGGGGAGCAGACAGGGACCTAGAAAAGAGCACCATAGGACTGCACTGTTACTAAGCAGAATGGACAACTGGCCTCGATCCACTGACCCCAAATAACATCTTTCAGAGGGTGGACACTAGCCCTGTGCGGTCTGATCCGATGGGATCCCGTGCACAGTGGCTGTGGAGACCCGCTTCCTCGGGGTCAGGAAGGGCCTTGTGGGACAGTGTGGGGTTTGGGATGAAGCCTCCCTTTGATGGGAGCACCAGTAGGTCAAACATAGGTCTTCACACTAAAGTGCCCTGTCCCTGGCCGGTGGGACCCTTCCCTGCCTGGGACCAGCAGTGGAGAAGCAAGAAATGTTCCTATGGCTGTGTGAAATGGCACTGTTGTCAGGGTGGTGGCCACCTCCCATTTCCCTGGTTTCGTTGGTGGCCACAGCTGGGATCCACAAACCACGGCCCGCGGGCCACATGTGTGTGGCCTGCCGAAAACATTTATCTGGCCCGCTGGGAGTTTTTGTCAACACTGCCTGTCCTGCTTAGCAGCCGACTTGTCCCTGGCCCGCAGTGTGCATGTGTGGACCTGCTGAGGGACAGTGAACTAGCCCCCTGTTTAAAAAGTTTGAGGACGCCCACATAGAGGCATCAGGCCCGAGACCCAGCTGGGTCTAGCTGCCAGCTAACCCTCCCCGTGTTCTCAGAAGCAACCAAGGGGGTAAAAAGTGCCTGACTCACCCACCTAAGCCACCCAGTGCTGCCAGAGGTTGCTATCAGGGCAGGGCCTCCACAGCGGCCAATTTCCAAAACCCCTCAGTGGAAGCTCTGACTCCGGGGCACCTGGCCCCTGCAGGATCCCTGCCTTTCTTGCTGGATCCAGGTCCACCAATGCACCCCCGACCCCCTCAGGTAGCAGGACCGCAGGGAGCACAGCACCCAATGCTGTTGCCCTAGTGCCGTTTCACTGAGCTGATACAGGATAGTTAGTGGAACCTTGGCAGTTGAGGGGGGATCAGAAATCTCTGTAGTCATGACATCCATGCATTGGAAAGTGGCATGGAAGTAGCATGGTTAGAAAACAAAGCCACTGGAAAAGATGGCGCCCATACCTAAGAAATGCAAATGTCAGCCTTGGGCTTCAGATGCCCATCACTAAGGAATGTAAAGGAATGTAAATATAAACCCAGAGGAAGGTACTGGATATTAAAAATAGTAATAACAAAGGACACCCAGGCAGATAATGCCTGGACCCCTTACCCCTTCAGTAAGATAAAGAGTAGTTTTTAGTCTCAATGTGGGCATTCCATTTTCAGGTGCCCCCTCTCTCACCAGAGATCTTTCCTTCCTTCAGCAGATATTCCACTTTCAGGTCCCTCTCTCACCAGAGAGCTTTCCTTTTCTCCATGGACATTTCATTTTCGGATGTCCCCTCTTGTTCTGAGAGCTTTTACTTCTTTCCTTTCTTATGAAACTTTGCTGCTTCAACTTTACTGTAGAATCTGCGTTCTCATTGAAGTTCCTGAAAGCACGGACATCAAAAGTCACCATTCACAATTGTTCCTCCATCACAACCATGGAACATTTCTTGCTTCTGTACTGCTGGTCCCAGGCAGTGAAGGGTCCCACCGGCCAGGGGCAGGGCGCGTTAGTGTGAAGAACTGTTTGGCCTACTGGAGATCCTGTCAAAGGGACGCTCCATCCCAAACCCCACACTGTCCCACAGGGCCCTTCCTGACACAGAGGAAGAGGGTCTCTACAGCCACTGTGCACCAGATGTCATGGGATCAGACAGCGAAGGGCTAGGGTCCATAATCTGAAATACATTGTTTTCCGGGGTCAGTGGATCGAGTTGGCATTAGTCAACCGGGATCCTGCAAGAGAGGCAAGAATCCTGCAGGGGCCAGGTGCCCTATAGTCAAGAGCTTCCACCGCAGGGTTTGGAAAATGGCTGAAGCAAAGGCCCTGTCCCCGGGAGCAGCCCAGGGCAGCACTATGTGACTTATGTGGGCAAATCAGGCACCTTACAGCTCCTCTATCGCTTCCGTGGAAACTCGGAGGTATGCTGGCAGCTGGCCGGGGCTGGGGCCTGACTCTGGGCCCCTGGAACCCACCATGACTGGCACTGCGGGTCTTTCTCAGGGAATCCACAGCCCTGGACTAAACACCGCGATTGAAATGACTCCGCTTGATGGCACTGTGCCTCCAGAAATTCTGTAACCCTTGCTTGCTGAGTGTCTCCCTCCGCCCTCTCCAGATAAAAAAAAGCATAGGGAGGCCTCAGAAGCCAACCACATCTCCTGAGTGGTGTTGGCTCCACTGAAGTGCTGTGGTCCATTCTGCTCAGGAGCAGCTCAGCTCCGGGATGCCCTTTTCTAGGTCCACATCTGCTCCCCACAAGAAGCCCAAAGGCTGAGACGCCAGGTCCAACAGCACCATTGTGGAGCCACCACCACTGAGGAGCTATGGTTGGCTGCTGAGGTCTATCTATTTCTTTTTTCATCCAGAAAGGGTAGAGGGAAAAGCTCCTCCGTTAACAGTTGCAGGATTTCTGGAGTCACAGTGCCACCAAGCGGATTCATTTCGAGTGTGGCCTACAGCTGAGGACCGTGAATTCTCTGAGGAACATGAAACATGGCAGTCAGGGTGGGTCTGGGGCGCCCAGAGGTGTCAGGCCCTGAGTACACTCGCGTCTGGCTGTCAGCTGATCCTCCCAGTGTCCTTGAAAGCAAACAAGAGGGTGGAAGGTGCCTGACTTGCCCACCTAAGCCACCCAGTATTGCTGCCCCTGATGGGGGCGGGGCCTCCGTGGCGGCCATTTTCCAAATCGTGCAGTGGAAGGCCTTGACTCTGGGGCACCTGGCCCCTGCAGGATCCTTGCCTTTCTTTCAGCATCCCAGTTGACAAATGCCACCCCACACCTCACACCTGCCTCGGGTCGCACGGGGATCCAGGGATCCAATGCTGCTGCCCTAGTTCCGAACCCCACCACCAACGACACCAGGGAAATAGAAGGTGACCATCACCCTGACAGCGGTGCCTGTTCACACAGCCCTGGAACATTTCTTCCTTCGCTACTGCTGGTCCCAGGCAGGGAAGGGTCCCACCGGCCAGGGACAAGGCACTTTAGTGTGAAGACCTGTGTTTGGCCTACTTGTGTTCCCATCAAAGGGAGGCTTCATCCCAAACCCCACACTGTCCCACAGGGCCCTTCCAGACCCTGAGAAAGCGGGTCTCTACAGCCACTGTGCACCGGATCCCATTGGATCAGACTGCACAGGCCTAGGGTCCACACTGACACTGTATTCTGCGGTCAGTGGATCAAGGCCTATTGTGCATTCTGCTCTGTAATGGTATGGCCCTGGGATGCCCTTTTCCTTGGCTGGTAAGGGAGGCTCACAGGAGTGCAAAGAAGGGGCAGGGAGCCAGGGAGCAGGTTTTGGCACCTGTCTGTGAGCAGGTAAGTAAAGGCTGTCTGTCTGCCTGCTGCTCTAGCCTTTGGCCCCAGCCTGGGCTCAGGCGTAGACAGCCTGGGGTGAGTGGAAGCCAGGGCTGTTCCTTCTCATCGCCCAAGTAGGAGGCGCAGGG
>PVKE010049461.1:0-11257 GCA_004027555.1 Craseonycteris thonglongyai | reverse complement strand
AGGAGCGGGGGGACAGTTGTGGGGGGAGGTGGGAGTGGGCACTAGATATAAGGTGATGGAAGGGGAACTGATACTGAGTGATGGGCACATAATACGATGCATGAATGATGTGAGGTGGACTTGTACATCTGTAAACTGTCTAATTGTTACCAACCAATGTAACCTCATCAAATTTAACAATAAATTTAAAAAAATAAAAAAAATAAAAAAAAATGAGTCAAAAATAATGCTTCTTTTTAATTTTATGAAAGAGTTTGAAAAGAGTAGATATTAAATATTATAAATAACCTTTGAGTATTTAGTAGAATTCACTAGTGAAGTCATCTAGTCCTGGACTTTTAAAATTTTGGAGACTTTTTGATTATTGTTTCAATTCAATTTCTTTACTTTTAACTTGTCTATTTAGATTTTCCGTGTCTTTATGATTCAGTCTGGGAAGGCTATATATTTCTAAGAAACTGTTTTCTCTAGAATATTGAATTTGGTGGCATGTAGTCATTCATAGTACTCTTATATGAGCCTCTGTATTTCTGTGCTATGTATCATAACTACTCTTTTATTTCTGATTTTGTTTATTTGTGTCTTTTCTTTCTCTTGTTTTAGTGAGTCTAGCCAGGGGACTGTCAATTTTTATTAATCTTATCAAAGAACCAGGTCTTTGCTGCATTATTTTTTTTTATTTTTATTTTTTATTTTTCTGGTTGTTGTTCTCTATTACATTTAATTCTGCTGTAATTTCTATTATTTTCTTCCTCCTGCTGAATTTGGGCTTCATTTGTTCTTGTTTTTCTAGTTCTTTAAGATGTAATGTTAGGATGTTCATTTAGGATGTTTTTTGGTGTGTTTCTTGAAATAAGCCTGCACTAGTATAATCTTTCCTCTTCTTACCTCTTTATCTGCATCCTAAATTTTTGATTAGCTGTTTTTGCTTTCTCATTTGTTTCTTTGTATCTTTTTTTCTCTCATTTTTATTTCTTCTTTGAACCATTCATTCCATGGCAGCATGTTGTTTAATCTTCATGTATTTTTTATTTCCCTTCTTTCTTTTTGCAGTTGTTAGTGAATGTACTTGGTATGATTTCAATCTTCTTGTATTTGTTGATTCTAATTTTGTGTTCCAACATATGGTCTATTCTTAAGAATGTTCCATGTGCACTGGAGAAGAATGTATAATCTGGTGTTCAAAGATGAAAAGCTCTGTAAATGTGAATTTATGTTCAGTTGTTCTAGTGTGTCATTTAAGACATATCTTTTTATTAATTTATTTGTTTTGATGATCTATCTAAAACTTTCAATGGGGTACTTATGTCCCCTATAAAAATTATGTTTTTCTCAGTTTCCCCCTTTAGCTTTGTTTGTAGTTGTTTTATGTACTTTGGTGACCCTGATTTGCAGCATATATATTAAGTGGTGTGTCTTCTTGACTTATTGTACTCTTAATCATGAAATGTCCATCTTTGTAACTTGTTACCTTTTTTATCTTGAGTTCTATTTCATCAGATATAAATATGGCTATATTCAGTTTTCTCGGGATATTATTTGCTCAGAGTATTGTTTTTCAATTCCTTTACTTTGAGTTTGCATTTGTCTTTTCAGCTAAAATATGTCTGTCAAAAGCAGCGTGTAATTGGGTTCAGTTTTGTGATGAAATCTGCCACTCTGTCTTTTTACTGGTGAGTTCAGACAATTTAAAATTAGGGTGATTATTGATATATAAGAAATCTTTATAGTCAATTCATGTTTTGTTTTCGAGTAGCTCTGTGTTTTTATTTATTCTTTGCTCTTGTGCTCTGTAATTTTCCTTTATCCTCTGTTTTTCTTTCTTTTTTAATGTTATGTGTTTCAGTACTGCTTGTTTGTTTTGTTTTATTTTTTATTTATTTATTGGAGTGGTTACCATTAAGGTTGTGTAAAATAAAGTTTTATACATGTATTAGACCTTTTTTATGTATGCATGCTACGTCCAATTTCCTTCATAAATTTAGACTTGTACCACCTCCCCTATTTATGCTGTGAGTTCATTTCTGAGTTGCAGTGACAATTTTCTCTTTTTTCTCTTTTATGATATTGCATCCTTTAACCTTTATGAAATATGTAAGTATATATAGTGCAGTATTGTAAATAGTGGTTGCAATTTCCTCCTTCAGTCTGTCTGTTAGTCATTTTACTCACATGTTTGCATCATTTTGTCTTCATGTTTCAGGTATAACACTCTTCTGTATTTACTGTAATTCAGACCTTGTTGTTGAACATCCTTCAGCTTTTGTATATCTAAAAAGAGATATATTACTCCTTGATATCTCAGGGATAACTTTGCTAGACATATTACTTATGGCTGGTAATTCTCTCTTTCAGTGATTTGAATATCTGGTTCTCCTCCCTCATAGCTTATAAAATTTCTTCTGAAAAATCTGATGATAGTGTAATGGGATTTCCTTAGTAGGTTACCATCATTTTTCTGGCTGCCTTGAGAATTTTTTTGTTATTAATTTTTCACAATTTTAATATAATGTGCCTTGGAGAAAGTCTTTTTCAGATTGATATAGTTAGGTGTTCTGTTTACCTCTTGGATTTTAGAATCTATTTCTTTCCATAGGTTTGGAAAATTCTCATTGACTATTTGTTTGAATAGGTTTCTGTGTATACTTCTTCCTCTATTCTTATTCTGGTATATTCATTATTTTTATATTTATCTTTCTGATAGAGTCAGATAATATTTGTAGAGCTCTTTTCTTTCTTTTAACTCTCAAGTCTCTCTCTTCTTCCATATCTGTCATTTGCATATTTTTCTACATCATCAATTGTTTCCTACATCTAGTCAGTTCTGTTTCTGTTTCCTAAGCTCATAATTTTATTCTTCATCACTTTCATTTAGTTTTTTAGCTCCAGAATGTGTATTTTTTAAAGTTGCAATGTCTTTGGTAAAGTATCAATTTTGCTCATTAATTTTATTTCTGAGTTCATTCAACTGCCTATCTAAATTTTCTTGCATTTTGTTGAGGTTTTTGAGAACTGCAATATTGAATTCCCTGTCACTTAAGTTACATGTTTTCCTATCTTCCATTTTATTTTCTAAAGTTTTTTTGTGTTTTTTTTACCGAGCAACCTTATTGTAATATCTTATTTTTTCTTGGTATTTGATAGGTTATTTCACTGCCTAGGCATTTGTGAGCATGAACACTACAGCAGGTTAACAAGAAGATGTCTTTCTTTTGTTTACCAGGATATAGTGTTATAGAATTTTATTTTCTCCTGTACTGCTCCATCTGGCTACTTAGATCTTTGAGGAGTAGTTTAGATGCCTTGTATTCCCTGGGGAAAATGGGCATCTCTCATGTGACCAGGTGGCCTCTATCTCAGGTCACCACCTCTATAGAAAAATGTAGTGGGTGATAGGTTTCTGAGATCCTGAAATCCCAGTGCTGCCCCTGTAGCCAGATGCAGTGCTGTGCTGCCTGAGCTGTCCCAGCCATAAAGGGTGGGTTTGAAATAGGCTGGAAAAGGTCACTGCTATGTTTCTAGCACTGTTCTCCCTCAAGTAATGGTGACTGCTAAACTTCACCTGCCTTACCTCTTTATCTCCACCATTGACACTGGGATTAGTGACAATGTGAGTTTGTTGCTTAAAAATTATCTTTCCAGTTCTTGGGGCTGTAGAAACTTTGCTTTGTAAACCCAACACTCACTGCAATAGTTTCTTCTGGGGCCCATTGTTATCTCTGGGAAGGTGCAGGGGAGGTGATCTCTGGGAGAGTGGGAAAAATTGGTCAGATTCTGTCTTTCTTTTCTGCCTGGCAATGAAGGCTGCTAGAACACAGCTGTAACACTTCTGTATTCAGTTCCTGCCTCAATCACTGAGTTCAGCTGTATTATATGTTGATCACTCAGGATGGAATGCTCAGGGCCCCAGAGAGTGACCCTGCAACCTGAATCATTCCCTTTCATAACACCAGCAGTGATCTCATGGCTTAGTCCCCAGCCTGTCTCTGCTCTTCTCTTTACTCCTCCCCTGTTCAGCCAATTTGCACAAATTCAGATGTTTCCACATATGGATTGCTCAAATATTTCTGTATGTTGCATAGAGAATCCTTTATTGAATTATAATTGTTCGACTTGTTGTAGCTTGAAGGGGAACATTCAAGATGACCCCTCTTGCCATCCTGTTTCTGATCTTTTAATTTTTATTTTGACTTAATTATATTGTACTACTAAAAAATGTGGTCTAAGCAAACCAGTTCTTAATATTTGGGGAATATATTTAGGGCTAATATATGGTCCATTTTTATAAATATTTTACATTTTTTTAAAGAATGTGTATTATGTGTTAGATACAATTTTAGATACATTTATAAAATCATGCATCAACCAACTTGTGTTATTGGTGCAGGTGAAAATTTGTACCTCCTTATTGATTTTATTATTGATCAGCTTTATATACACATTGGTAAGAGATATATGATAAAATAAAATGATTTTTGTTGTTGTTGCAGGGCTCAACATTTTGCTATCTGCATTTTTTTTCCTGTTAAAGTTTAATTTTTCTAATATTCTTTGTTGATAAAATGTTAGATATTTAAATAAATGACTTTTCTTTATTCTTAAAAGATAAAATATCTAGGGTATGCTGGGATAGCTCAGTGATTGAGCACTTGCCTCACAATCATAATGTCTGAGGTTCAATTCCCAGCCTTGCCTGTGCAAACCTATATGTTGAATTGTGACACAACAGGTAATAGCTGGGATGGCTCAGTGGTAAAGATTATTGCCTCCAGTGCAGGACGTATCTGGTTCAGTTTCCACCCTACTTGGCCCCACATTCACCTGTGTGGGATAAAACCATGTAACAACTACTGATGCTCAATTATGGATACTTCTCTGGGCCCTCCTCCTTTTTCTCTTTCTCTACTCTCAAACAATGAAATAAAATAGATGTTACAAAAAATAGATAGCATATCTAGACAGAATTTAACTTGACAATTTATACTTGCTCTTTAATATTTTAATTTACTGTTTCAGTTTCTTCTATATTTTCTTTATTTTGCCTGGGAATTCAGCTTTCAGTTAAATTACTTACTTTCAAAATGTGATTTATCTTTTTTTGTTGGCTAAATTTAAAATACATTTGTCTTCAGTGTTTTTACACTAATAGTACAAAGAGTCTGTATGTGAATTTCCAATACATAAAGTCTTTATATGTCTATTTTCTTGTCTATGTTATATTTTGTTGTCGTTGTTTTTGACTCTCAGTTACATATTTTTTTCTTTTGTCTTTTGTGATTTTTGATTGAAAACTACTACTGTGTTTCAAATTTAATGTGATAATATTTTTTAGATGCAGATATGAAGTTGAGTTTTTTCAAAGAGAATCTATTAATTTTGTTCTGTAATTTCTATGGCATGCCACCAACCTGCAAAATTTCCATATAAAATTCCCTGTGTGAGCTTTGCTTGTTTGATTGTTGTTTGTTTGTGTTGAATAGACAGTAACTGTAACTTCAAACTCCAATTACAGATTAAGATTTGTTGTTTCAAATGTCAAATTATTTTTTAATTAATTTTGTGTCAGAGTTCAAACAATATAGTTTTATGTCATTTTATAAATGGTAGGAGTTATCTCTCATTTAATTTTGTCATATGTACAACACCTTTAGGTTTTAGCGTTATATGGGGATTCTTAGTTTTAGATTTTTCACTTTAGAGTAGACTGATGTTTGACTTTATCTTCAGTTCTTCACATCCTATGAAGTTGTCAATGTGAAACCTCTGGTAGTCTAGGTGTTTCACGAAATTTCACATGGAATGTAAATTTTGAAACTCACCACCCAGATAGTTCCTTTTCATATGATTTTGAGCTTTTAAATATTCTCTTATTTTGTGCCAGATGAATAATTCTTTAAAAAGATAATTTTAATATATTATCTATCACCTTAGTGCATGTGTGCATGCATGTGCATGTGTGCCTATTGTTTGTTTGTATAATTCTTAGTTAGTGATTTTAAATCTGTTTCTCCACAATGTGAGATATGGAGCAAAATAAAGACATTTCCACTGAGAAATTTTACATTAAGCTTTATGAGGACTGATTTTGAGTTATGTTTCTTTTTTCTTTTTAATTGACAGTTAAAATTTAACAAATATCTTGAGACTGTCTATATACTTTTCCATTCTTTTGCTAGTCTTATGTTCCAAAGGGTTATCTAAGATAGAGATACTATGAGAAACCTCTAAAATTTTCTTTCATAGAAATTTTACTTATCTGTATTTAAATGCATTCATTGAAACAGTTGTCATTAAAATATATAATACCCGTAAACTAGACAATGATAGCTTCTAGGTTTGATATTATTTAACTAACTAAATTTTATTAGTTAATATTTGATGCATAATCTAATAAAAACAACCAATTTGTTTTAAAGATCATGGTACAATCAGAGTGCATCTAGTTAACACCTGATTTATTCTTTGGCAGGTCTTCTTTCACCTTCCCAAAGCCACATCTTATCTAGTTCTAAGTACTCTACTCTCAGAATGTGATAATTAAGCTTTTAAACACTAGTGCTGCTGACATTTTAGAGTTTTTTTTAAAGAACTTATTAATAAGAAAAGCATGAGGGGAAGCTGGGATGGCTCAGTGGGTTAAGCACTTACTTTGCAGCCCCATGGACAAAGGATTGAATTCTGGCCCTGGTTTGTGCTGACCTATATGCTAAACTGGGGTATGCTTTCCATGTGGGAGGCCCCTGTTTCGGCCCCTGGCTCAGCCTCTGGCTCGAGGGGACATTCCTCCCATGTGGAAGGCCCTCAGCCCAGTTCATTCCATGCACAGCCCTTGCCCACCTGTGTGGAACAAACCCATGTTGAAAACTGATGCTGTACAACTATGGAGATTGCTCTAGCTCCCCCCACCTTTGTCTCCCTCTGTCTCTGTCTCCCTCTGTCTCTATTAAAAACCATAAAATAAATCTTTATAAAAAAGAAAGAAAAGCATGAGCATAGGTTTTGTTTAATCTGTTTTACAGTTAAAGTTTTAATTAAGCTAGATTATAAAATATGCATGAAAAGTCACGTTTTCTAATAAGAAACAAAAAATTGACAGTGGTGTGGGTTTCAACTTTAATTATTAGATTACTTGAAAATTGAACTTTAAGAAATGCCATATTTTCTTTCCTCTTCTTGCTAAATGAAGCAATTTTAGTGCATCTGATAATGATAGAAAATGCTCCTCATAAGCTATAAACATTATAGAACACTAACGCATTAATATTTCATGTAAAATGAGAAGGCTTGAAGGAATAACCTGTTATGAGTTTATGTCTCCTCATACCCCTCATAATCTTATGAATTCTAAAAATATAAATTTTATATAATCTATGTAATATATTATATATAATAAATTTTAAAATTTATTTATCAACAATGTATTCAGAGTCCCCAAATGTAGCTATTCATATATAACTAAGGGACAAATACTACAATATAAATGTGTTTGTAAATGCGTTTCTTAGTTCTCCAAATGGATAAGCTATTCACTGAATAAGATCATGTTAATGGAGAATGTGAGTTTGTCCCTAAATATTTTTCATTAATGAGAAAGTGGCAAAATTTTTTACAGACAGCAGGATTGCTCAAAAACATAAAACTCCATTCACATTACCAAAACAGCAGTGAACTCCTCTAATCAGTTTGATATTTACACTGTTTATTTTATTTTTATTAGAATACCTAAATCTCTGTGTCCATTAAAATAGAAGTAAAGCCTTAACAAATATTTCTTTATAATGCTTATTCATTTCTTTACATAACTCTGTTTAATAGCTCTGACTTTAATATAAAGAAATACAGAATAATATCTTAAAATAGGAGAACAACTGTAGCCATAACATGTCACACCATTTCAGCATAGTTGTAGAAAGACATACTGAATATTACCATAACATACATAAAATAAGCATTAATGAGTGCAAAGAGTAAATGCATATTAACATAAACCACTACATGATTCACATTTTAGTTCATTTACCTGAAGTTATTAAACCTGCTGGTCTGTGCCAACTGAGCAACAGATAATGTCCAAATATTACAATAATCTCAACAGATTCTTCTGTTTCAGAAATACTATGCATCAATGATGAGCTATGCTAGCTTGAAATTTCTCTGTACATATATATGTTTAAAGTTTATTTATTTTATTAATTTTCTGACAGAGAGAGAGAGATACAGAGACAGAGACAGAGAGAGAACCAAACCCCAGTTCAGCATATGGGTCCGCACGGGCCAGGGCCGGGATTCGATACTCCGTCCCCGGCGCTGCAAAGTGAGCGCTTAACCCACTGAGCCATCCCGGCTTCCCCCATATATATGTTTAAATCAAGCCTGAAAGACTGCCAAACCAGGATTGACCTCTCAATAGGATGACATTAAGTGTGTGTTTATGTGTGTGTGTGTGTGTGTGTGTGTGTGTGGTTCATGCTTTTGAATAAAGTAATATATAACTTTCAGCAGTTACTATCCAATACATACATTCATAGCTCTTTGTTCATAATCTTCTTTTGTGTTTTGACTTATAGATGGAAAAATAATATAGCTCTAGCTTTAAGCTTTGCTCTTTTAGTGCTTATATAATCTAAATATATTAACAAAGAGATGCTGTTATTATGACACATGAGAAACAGAAAGAAAATGCGTGTGAGAATAGGACCTTGGATATCTTGAAGGTAAAATGCATATATTGTTAAATTTTTACAATAAAAATACTTCTTCTTGAGAGAAGTGAATATTACTTTTAAATAGATATGGAGTCCTATTTCATATTTTGCCAAGGTTTGATGATTTTCTATACTGTATGTGATAATCTTAAAAGGCAATGGCAAAGTGTTATTAACCACATGCCTCCTTGAATAATATAATACTTAGTTTCTTGTACTTTAATGTCAGTAAGGACTGACTTATTAAAATGTATGCAGGTATATGTGTTTATTCTTTCATATAAATTGCATAGTTGCTTTATTTATTTACTTCTGTAAAATAACTGCAATATCACTGCCGATAAGACAAACAAGGATTTAAATGTACACATTATATTGATCTCTCAAACAAATAAAAGGTGTATATCTATGGCAACCAAGCCAGTAAGATTTATCAGTATGTGAATAAGATACTCCAAAGCATTATATATATATATATATTTTTTTTAAGTATGGCATGTAGTTAACGAGATAGAATTTATCAATATGTAAATTTAAGTACATTATGTGTTACTGAATTTGTTTATGATTGACTTGACCAAAAATGCTGGGAATGTTCAACCCCAAGAATAATCCTGGCTAGAATCAAATATTTCTATTCTTTGCTTTGGTATTCATCTGAAAGAAAGGGTACTGGGGATTTTGCTGTATTTATTTTGTTTTCCAGGTTAGAGATAGAAGAAGGGAATGTCAGCATTAAGTTCTTATATTTCTGCTTCTGAAAAGGGAAAACATGAGGGAATAATTTGAATTACACTAATGCTTAAAAAAAAAAGCCACAACTTTTTTGTACCCTAGCTATTTCTACGACTCTCATTTGGTCACTACTAAAATATGCTTCACATTTACCTGGTCTAGTCTAATTCTAGCTAATTCTATGGTAAGTTTGAGTGCTAAATAATGCCTACTTCTTTTGTTCTTTATTATAAATATATTTTAGGTAACTTTTTTCTATTGGTGTTTCTATATATGTCTTTATAATAGTCTCACTTAGTTATTGTGAAGCATATGCAGTTCATGTTACTTTAATTCATTCAGGAATTTAGAGCAACTATGATTTATAAAAAAATATCAGAAGATGTTAAACTAGATTTAAAGTACCCCATTCTCATAATTTATATAAGATTACCTATGCTACACTATTTAGGCTTTAACACTTAAAACATCCTCAAAGAATCTGCTTTGTCTATGGTGTTTAAGTAGATAAAAATTGACTCTAAAATCCAAGACTATGCACTTACTTAGTTCAAATTTTTATTCCATTTTCATTTTTACTATTTCTGTCCTTGGAGCCTATGTTTCAACAAAACTGGATCCAATTTTATAAATTTATCTTTCAGGTCCAATGAAGTGACTAACATATAGTTGTTAGTAACTTATTAAACACATATAGAATTTACATATCAAATGGAGCAAATCTTAGTGTGACAGAACTAGTTGTCTTGTTTTTCCTAATAAAAATTATTCCAGACAACTAATTTAAAAATTTTATGTAGAAATTTTCAGTTGGTCTTTAGATAATGGTGGTTGCTTAAATGTAAATATATAACTTTCACACAAAATTTATACGCATCAATGAGACTTGCCAATAAAATCACACATAATCCATGCTTTCTCTACTCTAAGGAGAAAGACACATAAACTTCAAAATACTCATAAGTGGAAAAACAATCACAAAACACTAACATGTCTATCATGTGGTCACTTCATGAAAATAATGCATAGCATAGAGAGAGGGTACGTAAAAGATTGTGCCATGAAAAAGAGGATCATGAAACTGAAGACAGAGCTAAAGCAGATAAATCTTTAGAAAGAGAACGTTTATCACAAAGCACTAAATACTAAATACAGGTCTGAAACTTGGTAATACACAACACTGACTAGAAGAAAGATAATCAAATGTGAAGAACTGAGCAGCAGTTTCAGGGAAGCATCAATTTTGGGTAGGAAATAAATAGAGATAAGAAGGTATCTTTTTCAGTTGATGCAAACTCCATTCAACAAAACAAAAAACAAACAAACAAAACTACAAGGGAAGTAGATTGTAACATAGCAATCTAAACAAAATTGGATATAATCTTTAAACTGATAAATATGAGAAAAATATTCAATTAAATATCCCAAAAGTAATAATGGACGTGAATTAAAAATAGAGATAAATGAAATGTTATTTTGTCAAACTAAGGTAATTTTAAAAGGCTAAAGACACGTTAATATCAAGGAATAAAATACAAGATATATAAAGCAGAATATATTTGAATAAAAATTTACTAATGGTCATTACATTCAAAAATAAGTCAGACTGAAAGAATCTGGAAAAATATGACCTCACTTATAGGTGGAATATAAAACTGAAAATTACAAAGACACAGAGACCTATGCACACACTCAATAACTTGGTGATTGCCTGAGGGAAGGGGAGGAGCAGGGAGGGAGAGAGGGAGGGGAGGTGGGAGAGGGCACCAGCATTATGGACACACTCAATAGTTTGGTGGTTACCTGGAGAAGGGGGA
>PVKE010049460.1:0-11259 GCA_004027555.1 Craseonycteris thonglongyai | reverse complement strand
ATAAAAAAAAAAAAAAAAAAAAAAAAAAAAAAAAAAGAAGAAGAAGAAGTTTATTCTTATAGCTTCTTGTGTAACCAGCCAAAAAATGTATATCTAATAGAAAATATAATCACATTTAAGAGAAAAGCGTTTCCTGGAAACACATTTAATTTTTTAGGTCATCTTGATTTAGATATAATCTATGTAGAATAAAATTCAACCATTTTGTGTACAATATGTTTTGACAAATGCATATAGCTTCATGTCTACTACTGCAATCAAATTCATCACTTTCCTAAAAATAACATCTGTTTTTTGGTTGGCATCTCTTCACAAACACTAAACTCTTTTGTCCCTGTACTTGTGTGATCTCCAGAATGCTTATATATACACAATATATAGTCTTTGGAGTTTGGTTTCTTTGAAGTTTGGGTTCTTTTGGTCATCTTCAATAACTTATTTGAGATTAATTCACACCCTACGTATTTCAGTAGTTGGTTCCTTTGTATTGCTATATAATATTCCATTGTGTGGTATGTTATATTTTGTGTATTCATTCACTAGATGAAATGCTTTTGAGTTGTTTCTAGTTTTTGAAGATTATTCATACATTTTCAATACATATGCATGCACAGATTTTCTTGTCAACATAAATTTTCATTTATTTTGGGTAAATCACAGAAACTAGAATGCTGGCTCATATGACAACTATATATTTAACTTAAAAATTTTTTTTATTGTTTTTGACAGAGAGAGAAAGAGAGAGAGAGAGAGATACAGAGACAGAGACAGAGAGAGAACTGAACTGGGGGGACTCCCCAGTTCACCATATGGGTCCACACGGGCCGGGGCCGGGATTTGATCCTCGGTCCCCGGTGCTACAAAGTGAGCGCTTAACCCACTGAGCCATCCTGGCTTCCCCTATATATTTAACTTAAAAAAAATTGCCAGATAAAATATTTTTCCCAAGTATCGTTTTTCATTTCTTACCATCATGTGTGAGAATTCCAGTTACTCTTATCACATAAGATATAACAGCAATGTGTTTTTAATTTGCATTCCATTAGTGACTTTTCACTTAATTGTTTCCTATTCTTGTATTTTCTTTAGAGAATTATGTGTTTAAAACTTTTGCTAATTGTACATACTGGGTCACTTTGTTATTCTTATACGTTTTAGCATTTATTGTTTATTCTAAATGAAAGTCCTTTAGAAAATGTAAAATTTACAAATGTTCTCTCCAAGTTTATGGGTTGTCTTATTTTTTTCCTTTAACATTGGCTTTCAAAAAAACAGATTTTGAATTTTAAAAATTTTAAGGAAGTCCAACATATTTTAACTTTTAAGGATTACACTTGTTATCTTGATATCTAAGAACTGTTTAACTAATTTAAGATTACAAAAACAATCTCCTATATTTCCTAAGGAAACTTTATGGTTTTGAGTATTATTTTTAGATTTATATTTTGAATTAATTCATATGCTCTAAACAATGGTTACTGTTCACTTTAATTTTATACACAAATGTCCAATTTTCCAGCATCTTTTGCTGAAAATAATATTCTTTCTCCAATAATTGCCTTTACTCTCTAGTGAAAAAAACCAATTAACTGTACATCTTTAGGACTTTTTCTTTTTTACTCTATTCTGTTTCATTGATCATGAATGCTTAAATTAGCTGTTTACTATTGCTTCATAAAATTAAAAAATTAAATAGTATGAATTTTCCAACTTTGTTCTTTTGTTTCAGAATTATCTGGGCTATTATACTTTGCATTCCTGTATAAATTTGAAACTAGCTTCTGTATTATAAAAAAAAAATGTTTCAGTGCTTTGATCATGACACTGAATTTATAGATTAAATTCTAAGAGATACATTTTCATCCTTCAGATTTATTTTAATATCTTCTTCATTCTTTTCATATTTTCTAATATACAACTGCATATAGCTTGTAGATTATATCTAATTAAAATAATTTTGGTATGATTATAAATGTTAGTTTTTATTTCATTTTGAATTACCAATTGTTTATTCCTAGTACATAAACAAGCAGCTAATATTTGCATATTGGCCTTGAATTTTATGTATTTGCCATAAGATACTTTTTTTCTCTCTCTCTCACATTATTGTACTGACCAGGCAATTTATTATGATGCTGAGGAAATTAGTTAGGCTGAAAACGCTTTTTTCTTTCCTGGGTTTTGAGGAAAACAATCACTATCACTGTTAAACACTTATAGTCTTTGGTAGGTCCCTGGTTTAAAGGATCAATGTATACAGAATTGTAAAGATGCTTTTTCCTAATTTCTTGAGATATTTATGTAATTTTTTATGTTTAGTTTTACAATTTCAACATAGACAATGAAGACATTGACATTGTTAAAGATTTTGTTTACCTTGGTTCAGTCATCAATTCAAATGAAAACTGCAGCCAAGAAAACAAGAGAAAGTTGAGACCACAGAGAGCAGTAATGGAGGAATTAGAAAAGATAAAGGGCAAAGATGACTCAGCAGAGACCAAAGCTAAGATCATCCACAACCTTACACGGGTGCAAAAGTTGACAGTAAAAAAGGCTGATAGGGGAAAAAACAAACAAACAATTGATTCATCTGAGATGTGGTATTGAAGAAAAACTCTATAGATACTCTGGACCACCAGAAGGTTGAGCAAGTGGTTCCTAATGCAAATTAAAGTTTGAAACAACACTGGAGGCAAAAATGATAAAAGTGCTTTATCCAGTCATCTATGAAAAGACCTTGGGGCTGCAAAGCTGAGCTCTCAACCCACTGAGCCATCCCTGCATCCCCAATTTAATTAACAACTTTACTGAAGTAAAATATACACAAAATAAAATTCATTCATTTTAAAAGTCCTATTCAATAAATTTTTAGCAAAATTTAGAGTTCCACACTATAATTCCATTTTAGAACATTTTCATAGTTCCCAAATAATAGCACCTATTTTGGGTAACTTTCCAATTCTACCTTTATGACAGGTCATAGCAAACTTACATTGTCAGTGTATGTTTGCCTTTTCAGCACATCTCAGGTAAATTTGAAATTAAGAAAATATATGGTCTCTTGAGCCTGGCTACTTTATCTTAGCCTAATTCTTTTAATGTTCATCCATATTGTAGCATGCATCAGGACTTTATTTATTTATTGTCAAAGGGTATTTATTATAGAAATTTACAGATTAAAGCTACTTTTTAGAAATATGTCACAAATAGAGATATATTAAATCTGTAAAAGCTCTGAATTCAGCCAGGAACCATTTAAAAAGTGGTGTGTGTATGTGTGTGTGTGATTATTGTGAGAAATTTAGTTTGCTTTTAATTTGTTTTTAATTTCTACATTTTGTGTCAGTAAAATTAGAGATCAGTTACACAATCTATCTTGATTTGTCAGAGAATCAATAGCAAGTCATTGTAATTATATTCTTCCAGTTGACAAATATGCTTTTATTAATGGCATGCAATTATTATAAATTAATTAGTATGAATTAAACATCTGTTTTTCAAAGGAAGTCTGATTGTGAAAACGATGTTTTATGTGTTCTGCATCAGGTATGATTGACTTGTTTATGGACTGTTTCTTACATTTATTAATACAATTAAAAAATTTTACACACAGATAAATACTATTTTGCTAATGCGAAACACATTAGATGGTTTGTTTTTTCCATTTACTGAATCTAAATTGAACTCCCTAATATCATCTGCACTCAGATTTATCGTAATATAAATTTTTCTTAGTAGAAAAAAGGGTATTTACACCATTTCAAATCTTCATCTATTGTAACAAACTCATACTTAAACTCACAATATTTGAAAATCCTACCTGATAGGGGACATTTTATACTTTATTTTATTTGTATTTGTTTAAAGTTATAAATTCATCTTCAGATCAATGCTGGTTTACCTCTGGGGTTATAAATAACATTTAGCATGAAATAATTGTGAGCAGGGTGACAGTCCCAAATCTTAAAGTCATTCTTTGATATGTGAGATTTATGCATTAAAAAAAATTATTAATATAGATAACAAAGAATAAGTCAAATAAGTAGAAACGTTAACTACAGATTAGTTAACATTTAAGATGAAAGAATGAACTTTTAAAAATAGAATTATAAAATACAGAAATCAGAGTCCTGTGAAGAATAGCAGAGAAAGACCTTAGCGACATTATTTTAAAGTTTAACACTACAGATCTCTCTCATCAGCTCCACGTAGATGTGTGGCAGAGACTCAGTTTGCTCTTCATTAATCAATTTCCTCTCGTTCCTGTGTACAGAGTGTAAACTACAATTCTCTAGACTCCTTTGCATTTCGATATGGCCAAGTGTACACATTCTTGTTATGGGAAATTAATGTAAACAGAAATTAAGTGCCACTTTTAGGCCAAGGCCATGAACCTGTCCCCCTAAATTCAGACCAGCGGAAACCTTAAGGGATGGTCGAATGACAAGGTTTATATCCTTGAATGAGTTTCCTAACAAGTCATAGCCATTTCACCAGGGCATACTTATTGTAAGGATTAGAATAATTCCTCATTATTAGAACAAACCTTAACTGTATTTCCTTGTATTTTGTTTTACACATGAAAAAATGGGAAAGTCTATCTTGAAACATGTTGTGGGTTCCCAGTGTAGTGTGTCTGGTTGCTCTCAAGAAAACTTTTCAACACTGAATTTTTCAGAATGTCACAGTAGAAGTTTTCTACTAAATTTGCGTAAAACACTTGGATCTATTTATGTTTGAAGAATCAGGCCTCTTGTTAGTGGCAAAGATATATCATTCATTTTATGTTTTATGATTGCTTTTTATCCATTTCAGGAAGTTTCATGGTTTCATACTAAAAATCAAATATTTTATTTCACATTACTCTAGCTGTTTTCACAACCATTTTTTTCTTTTTGCTCAATTGCCTTTATGTTTTGAAATTTATCAGCATTTCCTACCATGTCAAGGATTTTCAGAGAGCTCCAAATTTCATATTCTTATGTGAGCTATATATTGGTTTCTATCCTTCATCTACATTTTGAAATCAATTTTAGTTATTTTTTATTTTATTTTTATCACCTTTTAATAAAAGAATCCCTTTGCATTTGGTACTTCAATTTTAAATAAATAATCTATATTCTTTTATAATTTATTAACACTGTCAAAATATATTTTTATATTTTTTATTCTACTTATGATACTATAGTTTTATTTTTTAGATCTTTAGCATAATGATCTAGCTCTATGGTTTTAACTCTCTGACTACCAAGGTGGTTGCCTGATTTTCTAACAAAACTGGACTTAGTCTCCTCTGGGTACAAGATGACCTTGGTGCATTCTCTATTGTAGGGTTTGTCAAACTATGGCCCACTAGCATATTTGCCTTAAAACCTTTGTTTTTAAGTAAAGGTATTTGAACGTGGCTACCCATTTATTTGTATGTCATTTATGACTGCCTTTGTGCTTCAATGGCAAGAGAACTCATGACACACAAAACCCAGATTATTTTTATATATGCGTTATTATTTTAAATATGTATGACATATTTATCATACATTATATGCCTAGACCGCATTTAGGACCCTTTGTCTATTGCACCTGTCACAGTAGGGGCTGAAGCAGATCCAGTAAGTTTAAGATTACGTAGTCTGAGTAGACTTACGGAGGCGTTGCTACCACAACAGCTGCCCATAAGGTTGGTTAACAAAATCCCAAAGTGTGAAAAAATTGATGCTTTTGGGGGCAAACATGGCCCAAAGTGAACCTGAAATGGAAAGGAGGCCTCAGATCATCGATAATCTATTCTGTAGTGAATTATCTGTTCTGAGACACTGTTTCCTTACAGTTTGTGTGAACACTGCCCCTACAATAAAGCACTCAGCTGTGGTTACATGTGAAGCTGTAGCCAGTCATTTCACACACCCTGCTTCCCTGCCTTACTTATATGTTTCCTCCTTTTTGCTCTCCTGAAATTCTATCCCGCCAATAAAATATTAACTACTAAACTTTGCCTTAGGCTCTGTACTTTCAAGCAATCAGGCTAAGACATTGTCTTTTTTTTTATATATATCACAACATTCCTTCCTCAAATCATAAAAGTATTGTATTTTTTATGTGGTTGCTATTTTTCTGTTTCATTTTCTGAAATAAGATCAATTGCTACCAATTCCTAGCACTCTTTATCAGGTGTTTGTGTCGATCATTCTTAGCTCCACACATTAGTCATTTGAGTTAAAAACATTTTCTCTGAAATCAGAATTCATTGTAGAGTATGATAATCCTAGACTTTGAACTAGGTTCTAATGTCTAACGCTTGCTCATTTTGGTGTAATGTGACCTGTGAAGCCATTGATCATAGGTTTCATTTGTGGTTCTTTCCTATAAATTGAATTAGATAAAGCTTGTACAACCCACGGCCTGTGGGCTGCATGTGGCCCAGGACAGCTTTGAATGGGGCAAAACACAAATTCATAAACTTTCTTAAAACATTATGAGATTTTCTTTGCATTTTAAAAAATCATTTACAGTTTTTCATGTGGCTATTAAGATTTATTGAAGACAGAAAAAATATCAGCAGTGTAAAAAGATTATCAACTGGAAAAGAAATTAATGGAGATAGTAAATATGAAATATATGCACATTTGTGGACATTTACTTGTTGTTAGTGTGATAAAATGAAAATCAGTGGTTGCTTCTGCTGTGTATAAATAAAATTAAAGAAATACAAATAGAGCACAAAATAACATTAAAAAATAATACTTAACCATTTAAGAATACACAAAATCTTTTTTCTGGGTAACTGTACCTGTATTTGCTGTTGGTTTATTTCTTTCCAATGCCTAATTAAAACTTGAGTGCATCCTATATGCTCTTTCTAAGAGAAATATATATGGAGCTTAATGCTAAAAGCCTATAGTATTTTTTGTGTCTCATAAAATTCTTTCAAAAATATCTTTCTCAGGAAAATGTAACACTGATATAAATTTCAGATTTTTCCAGAATTGACTTTTTCTTTACATCGTTTCAATTTTCTCAAAACAGATTCATTTCAATAGAGGTTACAAGGTATAAAAGGGATAGAAAAACCTAGTGTGTGCGTGTGTGTGTGTGTGTGTGTGTGTGTGTTTTAAATCAAAATATGTACTTAAAGTTAGAGAACTAGCTACTACAATCCCAAGAGAGTTTTTAAGTTACTTGTCAATCATGAAGAGAATTGGTAATTAAATGTCAAGGGCAGTTTTATACAAGTGGTTTCTGTAAACCTCCATCAAATAACTTTGTATTTAATTAAAATGGTACTGACTTCCATCTGTTCTTACTTTAATAGGCTCCTGGACAAATCCAGCTTGTTTTAAAGGTTCAATGAGATCATTGTTCACGGTATTTAATCTAGGTTTTCTTCTGTAAAATAACGTTCTTCACAATAAATGTATGCATCTTTTGAATCTTTTTATGTCCACAATTGCAAATAATATGTTATAAGAAATATTCTACTGGAATTCAGTGATTTTTAGAAAAATATTTTTAAATAATATCATATAATTTCTAAGTAATAACATGATAGAAAGGATGCTATCCTGGATATTCAAATAACCAGACTTGATAATGTCACTCATTAGTTACTTTAACTTGATAAACTCATATAAACATCAATGTCATTTTTTGAGTTCTAAAATGGTAGTATATAAATAGATGATAGTAATGTACAAGATTTCTTCTGATTATAAGATACTGTTAATGTACATGCAATGTCACTTTGGGTACATTTTTATAAGTCACTATGGGTTTCCTAATTCCAAAATTTATAGCTGGGTCTTTCTAATCTACCATTGTTAATCTGTTGTTGATTTTTACCTCATTCTCTAATGTGGAAATTCTAAAGTATTTGCTATTTATTTTTCCTAACAATATGTGATCATTGTCTTTGCTTATATTTCCATTCTCTTAAAAGGCTTCTGTGTAGCCTTCTATTTGTAAATGATTGTACACATAGTGATTACATTCTTATACTTCTATTTCTGGAAATGTTTAATTTTAATTTTATTAAAATAAGTGTTCTCTTAAGTGTTGTTGTTTTTTAAGGGCTAAACTTGCATACACGTATCTTTCTTACATTTAGTCATTTAGGTAATCAAAAGAATGTCTGTGTCATTTAATTCAGATCCCTTCATGAAAATTATAGAAGAGATCTTCTCTGTCAACCATTAAAAATAGTACCTATGACCACAACATTCTCTGCACAATTACTTTGCTTTATTTTCAGCATACTTTGTATTAAAGCCTAATATTCTACACATTTACTTGTTTTTTAGTTTGTCATCTTTTTACTAAAATATAAACTGCTTATAAACAGAATTTTTACCTATCTTGACTTCTGCTCTACCACATACTAGCTATAACCAGCCACAGATATTAAATATTTCCTAAATAGAGGAGTTAATTCATAAATTAATAATCTAGTATATGAATAAGTTCATGTATGAATGAATGAATAAGTCAGTAAATAAACAGAACGATAGTACATTTATTCATAAGTAAAATATTGGTTATTTGCTATATACCATAAAATATTTCTGCTTTCAGAGGGCTAAAATGAATTAGGCTGTTCAATAGTCATGGAGCAAGAATTTCACAGTATAGGTAGAGAGGAAAAGAAACTTGAAGTAGGATATGATAGGTCATTCACATTCATGAAAACCACAACCATGTGTCGCCCTACCTCCAATATCTACTTCCAAACACATAAATATTTTCTGCTATTGTCTGTGTATGACCCACTAAGAATCTGTTCTTCATCTCACAGACCTAAAAATCAGCCCCAGGAAGCCTAATACACTATAAGTGAAGTGCTAAACTCCCCCTGGCCAAATGTCACAGTTTATGAACTAGTAAAGCTATGGATTTGTCATTTGACCACAGTGAGTGTCATGTTAAAGATGAAGAAGTCATGACTGTGCAAAGACTTTTAAGCTTAGAGAATCTTTTCCGGGACCATTGTTCATGCAGTACATAAATGAAAAGCAGTGAAAGTTCTTGGTAATTGCTCAAAAAAACTTGCATTCTACCATTTCAGATTACCCTAAGATTTATTTTGTTTGATTTAATTTGAATCCTTGCTTTGGGATTTGAAAAACTATAACCTAATTTTTATATATACCTTTGACCATATTAATCTGAAAGTCTCAGTTTCCCCTTCTTGACTTCTTAAATTTTAATTTTCCCCATATTTTTATTCTCATTTCTCTTCTTTGTGTTGTTTCAGGGGTATCATTCCTGTGTTATAATGACCAGAGCAAAAATATGTTCCAGGCATGGCTGACCCCACACACCACCAATCCTGATAATACTTAACTATAAGTGGTGCAATGATATTAAAATGATATAAATGCACTAACACAGTTCTTATATGTCTTACAAATATTAAATACTAATCAAACATACAACTGGATCCCCCCAAAGCATCACAGATAACAGAAACAAAGTAAATGTATTTTATTTACTAAAAATTAATACAAATAATGCTTATGAAATATATTTTATATTCTAAAACTTTTAGTGGCAAAGTCATTAGGTTCTCTTTAAAGTCAACACAAAATTTAAAATGCCCATTTGCTGTGCTGTCTCTCCCTTTTGATAGTACAGGGCATCTTTAACTCCATTTACAGTAATGTGAGAAACATACATACTTTATAAAATATTAAACCAATTAGTTCATACTTACATAACTAAAACTCAATCCTACAACAAGATTTTTCTTTAAGATAATAAATGCTAAGACCTAGGCATTTTCATTTGACCAGATTTAAAAAGTAAAGACATATCCTTTCTATCATGCCCTATTCATTCCTACAGCTCAATGAATTTTCACACATAAATTATGGTTACTATACAAGGGCTGTCCAGAAAAATCCAGCAATAAGTGCCTCTACTTTTCATATTACATGGCTGTAAACTTTCCAATCAGCCCTCATACATATGAGATATATTGAAGGATTTATTAAAAGTATATAGCCTTTTGAAATTCACTGTCAAAAATATACTCTTCAAAACAAAACAATTTAAAGTATTTAATAGAAATATCATTTTAGGGTATATCCAAATTATTAATCTGCTAATCATTAAGTCATAGTACTTACTACCTGTAAAATTTTTCCAAATTAGATCAAGCTCATTTGTCATTATATGGTAATAAAATTACCACATTATATTGGTTCTCTTACAATAAATGTTTCCAGTTGACAGTAACCCATCAGGTTATATAGTCATCGATCAAGGAAATACTAGAAGACCACCTCAAGATCTCTCTGTGGAAACAATCTTCATTCTAGAAAATGTCACCTTTCTTCCTCTGTGATGATTTCCCTGATCCCTAGTGACAGTTTATCACATCTGCCTTTGTTTCTCCAGAAGCATACTGGTTCTATAACCATAACCATATGGTTTTTAAAATGAATATATACAGATCTGCACCATAACTTCTACCCCAGATATTCCTTAAAAACAGGGCTGGGCTGCACATTTAAAACTGTGTATTTCTCAAGTGACCAAAGAGTTTTGTCATTCCCCGTGATTGACTAAACTTTATAAGGGCTTCTTCCTGAATCTAGGTCCCTCACCTCCCTTTTCTTAGAACATTTGCTTTAGAAAACTTAAAATTGCAAATTCTTTCTCTGTCCTTGGAGATGTAAATCTTTTCTCAGCTGCTTGTCAGTTTTAGAATCCAGGAATGCCTTTGTCTCAAGGATCAGGGAGAGATCCCTTTTAATTTAATTATCACAAAAATATTGTGGCCTTATCTTCCAGTCTCCATGGGGAAGGTAAGAACTTAAATTCCATAACTGCCGATTAGTAAACACAGATGGCCTCATTACATCAACCAACCTCTCCCTAATGTCCTCCAGTGAGCTAACCCTAGCTCTTAAAAACTGCCCTGCCTTTTATTTCAGTGGATTTGGGTTCAGTCTCTCTCCTCTACGGCAATAATATTGAATAAAGTTTTCCTTTCCTGTTTAACTCTACCAGTGCAATTTCTTTTTGACACAAGGCATGAATATAGAATTATCAAAATGCAAAATTTACTTATGCTTGCCTCTGAAAAAATTTTCTATTTTTTTTCCTTTGTTTTGTTTTCTGGAAGATTAGGTAAGACACAATTGCTTATATGTGCTACTGAGAAGTATTAGTATTAGGAAAGAATGAAAGGAGTAGAAATACTAAAGGCAAAAAGGAAGTTGTGGTTACCAGTGGATTCATGGATTTCATGAGTAAAAAAAAAAA
>PVKE010049459.1:0-11259 GCA_004027555.1 Craseonycteris thonglongyai | reverse complement strand
CTGTCCATTCTTTAAGTTTTTCTATGCCAGTCATTGTAGCTTAAGCCATTTTACTGATTATAAAATAGTATCTTATTGAGGTTTTAATTTGAAGTTTCTTAATGACTAATTATGTTGAAATCTTCATTATATCCTCATTAGCCATTCATTTATCTTCCTTTTTATAGTGTCTGAGTCCTTCACTGAATTTAAAAAATTAGTTTCCCATGTTATTAAGATATAATTGACATGTAATATTGTGTAAGTTTAAGGTGTAAATCATGATGATTTGATATCCATATATATTGCAAAGTCATTACCACAATAAGGTTAGTTAACATATCCATCAGATCACATAATTACCATTTTTTTGTATGTGGTGGTGATGAGAACGTTTAAGATCTACTTTCTTAGCAACTTTCAAGATACAGTAAATATTATTAACTACAGTCCCATGCTATACATTAGATCTTTAGGAGTTACTCATAATCAAAAGTTTGTAACCTGTGAACAAAATCTCCTCATTTATGACAATCATTAATTTACTCTCTATTTCTATGAGTTTGGCATTTTTAGATACCACATATAAGTGAGTATTTGTCCTTCTTCTGACATTTCACTTAGCATAGTCCCCTCGAGTTTCATCCGTATTTTCATAAATGGCAGGGTTCCTTTCGTTTTATGGTTAAATATTCAATATAGTTAAATATATATATGTATATATAAATATAAATAAATAAATATTATAAATATATATAGTTAAATAAATATATATATATAATATATATAGTTAAATAATATATAGTTAAATAAATATATATAAATATATAGTTAAATATATATACACACACACATACACACAATAACATGCACACACAAACACACACACATTGTCCAGAAAAAATCCAGCCATAAATGGCTCTATCTTACATTCCCTTTATCCATTCATCAATGGGCACAAGCTGTTTCCATACCTTGGCTGTTGTGAATGATGCTGTAATTAACATGAGGGTACAGATATCTCTTTGAGATAGTGATTTCTTTTCCTTCAGATGTATACCCAGAAGTGGCAGTGCTAGATCATATGGTAATTTTATTTTAATTTTTTGACAAAACCCACACTGTTTTTTATAGTGGATGTACCAATTTGTGTTCTCACCAATAGTTAGTTTGCTTTTAGGAATTGTATGTGGATATTTTTAATTTTGATAAAGTTCCTCTTCACAAATTTTTTATCTTTATGGTTAATGTTTCTGTAATCTGCCTAAGAAATCTTTGTTGAGTCCAATTTATAGGACTATTACTCTGTTTACTTCTAGAAGATTTATGATTGTAGTGTTTATGTTTAAGTCCATGATTGATCCAAAATTATTTTCTGTATGTGGTGTGATATGATGTAATTTGCAGATAATGGTGTATTTTTTTCCTTTATGGATACCCAAATTTCCCATAACCACTTGCTGAAAAGACTTCTTTCTCCATTTAACTACTGTAGTGTTTCTGTAAACGTTTAATTTACTGTATGTACGTGAGTGAATTTCTAGATCCCAGATTTGTTATTTTGATCTATTTATCTATCCTTAATTCCATATCACATTGATTTAATTACTATGGCATCATTGTAAGTATTAAAATAAAATATATGCAAGAGCTGTCTGGAAAAAATGCAGCCATTGTCAATATAATGAGAATGGTTACGTGGCTGGATACTTTCTGGATAGCTATTGTATAATTCACTCAACTTTGTTCTTGTTTAGAAAATATTTTGGCTATTCTAGGTCTTTTACATTTTTGTATACATTTTAGAATTCACTTGACAATATCTAGAACAAATTATTGTAAGGATTTTGAATGAGTTGTTTTAAATCTTTAGATTAATGTGGGGATCATTAGCACATTAACAACAAGAATATTGAGTTTTCCAAGCCATGAACATAATGCATCTTACCATTTACTTGGATCTGCTTTATTTTTTTTCAACAATGTTATGTAATTTTCATTTTAGAATTTTTATATATTTTAAATATTTGACTAAGCCTTTTTAATGTTACTGTTCATAAAATCTTCCTGTTATCTTTTTTAGTTATCTCTAAAATCTGTAGTAATGTCCTTTCTTTCATTTCCGATATTGATCATTTCTGTCCTCATTTTCACTGTCTCTCCTAATTATTTTAGCTAGACATTATTCAATTATGTAATCTTTCTGCAGGATCTACTTTTATGCTTGTTGATTATAGTTTGTTTATTTTTTATTTCATTTATGTCTGCAAGTTCTTTATTATTTCTATTCTTTTACTTACTTTGGGTTTAATTTTTAAAAGTCCAATTAAATTTTTTTTCTCCCATCCCTCCACTATTAGACAAGAAGTTATTTGAGGGCAGTGACAATATCTAATTACTAGCAAGTAAAATCTCAAATATGTATTAAATCAATTGCAGGAAGTAGAAGAGTAAAGGTTATAGTTCTCAAGCATGTCACTTTGTTAGTAGTTTTATTAGCTTTCTACTACTGAATAATAAATAACCATGAAAGTTCTTATCTGTTGGGAAGGGGAAAACATAGAAGAAAATGATTAAAAAGAAAAATTTATTCTAAAATGAAGAAATATAGAAGGAACAACAATATGAACAAGTAAGATTAGGTCAAATTTGAGTCTCTAAATTAGGACAATAAACATCTCTGAGTATCAGTTTTATCTGAAAATATGGTAACATTACTATTGAAAAATTTTTAAGATTATGAAATAACTTATGTAAAACCCTTGCAACAGTGCCTAGCATGTATTAGGGAGTCAATAAATGCCATTTCTGTGAGTCTTGGTGTCCTTAATTATAAACTATGCTCTCAGAGTAAAATTGTTGAGTATGTGGAAAGAGATACATAAATAACATGTTTAACACAGGGTGTGGTCCACTTTAGGTGGACCAAGAATATAAACTCCAGTAGTGTCTGTAGAACTCTATCTATTATTTTCTGATTCTATGATACTGAAAGAAATCTACAAACAGCTTTTTAGGATTCTAATTTTTGCTTCAAATCTACCTTTTGCTTCTCTAACAAAAGATTTAGTTATTATTTTCCCCAAAGCCTCACTTTGAGCCAATATTATATTAAAAGGAGATGGAAAAGAAAAATAAGACAGGACACATGCAATATCCATTGGACCACCATAATCAACAAAGCAGAATAAGAGCTGGTAAATGGAAATCAAAAATTTTGAATTATCTGTATCTGAGTGATAACTAAATGGGAGAATCAAGTAGTTTTAGTCTTAGAAATTTTATTATAATTATATTTTATTAAATAAATATTTAATATATATTTTTTAAGATTTATTTTATTGTTTTTGACAGAGACAGACAGAGACAGGGAGAGACAGAGAGAAGGGGGAGGTCCCAGAGCAGTTTCCATAGTTGTACATCATCAGTTTTTGACACGGTCTTGTTCTACACAGGTGGGAAGGGGCTGTGCATGGGAAATGGGCTGGGGTTTTGGCACATGGGAGGCAAGCCTCCTTGAGACAGGGGCTGAACCAGGGGTTGAGAGTCTAACTGGGGGTCTCCCACATAGGAAGCACACCTCAGTTTAGCATAGGGGCTGGCGTGGACCGGGCCAAGATTTGATCCTCAGTCCCTGGTACTGCAAAGTGAGTGCTTAATCCGCTGAGCCATCCCGGCTTCCCCAAATATTTTATATTTATTTAATAAATAAATGGTTCCCTTACATAATATTTATAAATGGCTAACTAAACTAACATAATACTTATAAAACACTTACATTTTTAATACAATACCAAGGGTTAGTGTTCATTATGATTTTTCTTAGAATTTGATTAATATTCACCAACATGAATATTGTCAAAAAAATATTTGAGATTAGAAAGACACACCCTCACACTTTCCATTTTTGTTCACATGTTACTGGCCAAAAGCATCATGCCTATTAAAAGCTTCAAGTTGGTAGAAAAGGGCAGTCTTCCTGTGAGCAGCAGTAATAACAAATTTTAAAAAACCTATTTTTAATAGAATAGAGAAACAAAAGTATTAATCACACAGTTCCCTCATTTTCTTTACTTATGGGCCATAAAAGAACTTCCAGCTTCAGAACATACGCTGAAAACTAGTCGATATACATTAACTCAACACATATTTTCCCAACTATATGCCAGTGTTTCTATGAGTTTTATACATATTTATTGATTTATTCTTCAGTGTAATCTTAAAAGGCAAATAGATATTATTATCCTTGTTTTACAGATGAATAAGATACAAAGAGGTTGAGCTGTTTGCCTAATGCTACACAACTGTGATTCACACCCAGAAAAGTCAGACTCCAGAATCCATACTCTTAACCAACGTACATGGCCTCTCAAAGTCCTTATCAACTATTATTTTAAGAACTATGTGCCAGACTTTGAGCTGAATATCCCATGCATACTATTTAATCCTCATGAAATATATGTATCTGAATGTAGCCATTGGGCAAGAAAATCACCAGTGGACTTGAAAAAAATTCTTTACACCGCACTCAAGTGTTCTAATAATGCACACATTAGGAAATAGTATCCTATTCATTTGATATTTTTTGTCAGGTTTCTACCTAGGGCCCTGACATAAATGTAACTGCTCAGTGTTTGATCTTTGTCCAACAAGGTTTGAGCCCAAAACTCAAGAATGTATTATTTTTCTTTTTGAGAAGAGGAAAATGTTAACTTTGCATGGTTGTATGGGACAAAAATATGAAAGTACTTAAATCAGTTATATGTTTAGCTGACTGCTTTGTTCTATACTATAGGCTTTTATTTATTTATTTATTTTTGTATCTTTTGTATCTTCATACGAGTAGCAGATAAGACTTAATTTATAAAGAAGACCAGAAGGGAAATCATAAGTAATTGCTTATCCTCTCAAAATAATTTAACTTCCTGAATTCTGCTGTTTCAGGAACCAAATTCTACAGCAGGTGCCATCTGCTAAACTGAATGATTCGATCATTTGTGATAGGGGTTGGCAAACCACAGCTTCTAAGTCAATTCTGGCCTTCTACCTATTTTTATAAATGAAGTTTTATTGGAGCAAAGCCACACACCCTCATTTATGTATTGTCAAAGATGCTTTTGCACTACATGGCAAAGTTGAGAAGTTGTGACAGAGACAGTGTGGACCCTAAAGCCTAAATTATTTACTATATGCCCTTTTTCAGAAAAAAAAAAGAAAGAAAAAGGTTTTCCAACCTCTGGTCTATGAAGATAATACTACTCATAGTTGCTGAACAACTGATAGATAAGTATTTGGAATGTTCTTTATCCTGTAGTCAATATTTTGTTTCTCCTTGCAAATTGCTACTCATACATGCTCAGAGAAAGGTCAACTAAAAATATAATGAAATAGCTTCAAGTCCCATTAGATCACAAAAGCCCACATCCGTGATGTAATTGATCCCACTCTCAAATGAGGACCATCACTATACAACCTACTAGTAAGCATCTGTTTTACTGTGCTCTGCGAAGCACTAATACTATTTCCACTTATTCCTCCTTTATAAGTAGTTCCCAATCTTAAGATTCATAATACTGTGGCAGATGTTCATGTTATAGTCTGAATAAAATTCATGTTTAAGTTGCTAATCATAAAAGAAGAAATCAGAATTCTTTTTTAGCTAGATATTTTGTTATCTTTGCCCTGAAATTTTTGATGGAAATTACAAACAGTGGGATATAAAGGGAAGAATAATTTTAGACATTCTTTTCTTAATAGTCTCAAGGCAAGCTTAAATAAGGAGACAAAATATTGGTTTGCAATGGCAAAGAGAATTGATGCTTAATGCTATTTTTTTTTCTCTGAGTTTAACATAACAGCTGGCTTGAACTATGGGTGACATACACAATTAAAACTGAATAAAATACTTGAGAATCTAACTTATCTGACTTCCTTTTTTTTATGTTGCCCAATTCACAACCCCTTCATCATCTGTGCATAATAAATCAAGCAGAAATTCCTGTTAATATAATGAATGTTTTATTTTCTCAGATATGATCATTGCTGTATCTTTTGCCAGTATGAGTAAATTAATAAAACAAGTCACTAAAGTAGTATATCCTATTAACTAGTTAGATGATCATAAAGAGAAGAAAATTCAATATCTACAGTTTATGTATTAACACTATCATTTTAGCCATTTTGATTGAAGTGATCAATTTTCCACTCAAGGCAATACTATCAAATTGTACTAAATTTTTTTCTAACTTTTTTTATTATGGAAAATTTTAAACATGAAGAAATACTGAACAAAATGAATATCCACCATCAAATTTCAGCAATAGATAATGGTCATATTTGCACTTGTCTCTAGTATTTTAAAATCTAGAATAGACTCATAACTTTTAATTTGTGCATTTAATTGCAGTGAGTTAAAAAAAACATATCCGTTCTCTCATAGATTTTCCACATTTTGAATGTATAAAATTGTTTCCTTTTGGTGTTTTTATCTTTTTTCTCTATCCTCTATTTCTAGGAAACTGGAAGGTGGGTCTAGACACTAGATTGACAGTGAACATTTTGTAAAATAAGAGTTCATAAGTGATTGCTTGCACTTTGTTTTGTACCATATCAAGAGGTGATGCTAAGTTTGATCACTCAGTTGATCTGATGACCAGCAGACCTCTCCATTGTAAAGTATATGCTATTTTAGTAACAGTGTTTACAACTTATGTTCCAGCAACATTTTACCTAATGATTTTAACCTTTGTAAATGATCTTTGCCTGAATCACTGACTTATAGTGGGTCAAATAATCATTTTATAATATTATTATTTTCTCTACATTAATTGTTGCTCTTTTTTAAAGAAGTGCTTTTCCTCCTAGAAACTACTCACTTCATGCACTTTAATTACCAGCTATTTAGAGTAAAGAGTTAGTATAATAGTAGAATAAATATATATTCCATTTTGTCTAGAAATCCTGGTGATGTCTCTTTCTCCAGCATAGGTATTATTGTACTCTTGTTTACTGTTTTAAAAATTAACAGATTGGATAATAAATTGTAAGATCATTCCATGTAGAATCAGTTCAAGTCTCTCTCTCTCTCTCTGTCTCTCTTCTCTTTCTTTCTCATCTTTTATTTTGAGAATCCTGTGTTTACATACTCAATGTTTAAAAATAACTATGCTCTTTAATATAGAAATCTTTTATACTTACATAATTGTAATAATTATCCATTTTGATACTCAAATATCAATACTGAAGTACTCAAGTCTCACAATTGGCTAGTGTAAGTCCCTTAAAAGCATTTTTCTTAATTTTTAGATTTTTTAATTTATATTATTTGTTCTACACTGAAATTTTTAGCTTCTAATTAGTGTATTTACTTTATTCTATAATAATCATAAAATGGTTACAAAATTAAAAATTCCAATATTTAGCAACAGTAAAGTTTAAGATTTTGGTTCAGGTCTTTTTTCTCTTTAGAACATGGTCTAAGGATGTATGCTCAGAATACTGGGTCAAAAGTATTTTAAACATTTGTTTGGTGAACGACACCATAAGCAAAGTAGAGCCAAATGTTAAACTTGAGGGAAGAGAACGCTACTAGAATAAGAAAATATAAAAAACAACAAAAACAGTTTACCTATAAAAGAAATTAAATGATTCATAACATATAAACATGGATTTAACTTAATCACAAGTAAAATATAAATTAAAACTCTATTGGGGTACAAATTTTGATTTATCCACACTGGCAATAATCCAAAAATTAGAGAACATAGTCTATTGACTAGGTTGCAGGGACAGAGACAACCACATATATTGCTGGTGACAATACAAAATAATATAATTCTTTATGGAGAGGAATAAGCAATATATAGCTAAATCTTATATATATTTATATATTCACACAGATAATCCAGTCTTATCACTTCAAGATCCTTAACTTAATCACCTCTGTAAAATTTCTTTTCCTATGTAATGTTCTAGGGATTCGCAGGCTCTGGTGATTTTGTTGTAGACATCCTGGGAAGCAATTTTCTGTCTATCACACAGGGTCATGAAGCAAATCAATACATTTAATTTATATTGAATTCATTAGTTAACAGATTAATACTGAATTTGAGGGAACTAAAGTCATACAGAATATCTTCTCTGAATTAAGAAAAAAATCAATGAATAAAAGATAACTGAAATATACTCAAGTATTTAGAAAATAAACAACACATTTCTAAATTGCCCTTAGGTCAAAGAAGAAACTACAAGAGAAATTAGAAAATACCTGTGATTAACTGTACAGAAAACAACTACATTTCAAAATTTGTGAGATATAGTTAAAGTATTATTTACAGGTAATTTTATATCTTTTTAGCTTTATATTAATAAAGTGGAAGAGTACAAAACCAATGATCCAAATATCCATCATAAGAAACTAAAAACAAAGAGCAAATAAAACCTAAATTAAAGCAAGTAAATTATAAAGGTGAGAAGAAACCTAGAGAAGACAGAGAAAAAATAGAGTTCAATGAAATTCAATGTTAATTCTTTCACAAGGTCTATGAAACTGATAAACTTGTAAGCACATGAAGAATCAAGAGGAAAAAAAAGGAGAACATACAAATTATCATCATCAGGAATGAAATAAGAAATAGCACTATTGATCTGACAATCATTAAAAGGATAGTAAGGGAATATGATGAACAGCTTTATTCCAATAAATTTGAGAACTTAAGTGAATTAGATAAATTTCTTGAAAGGCATAAATTAAAAACCGACTCACAGAGAAACACCTGAATCATCCTATATTCATTAAAGAAATTAAATTCATTACTTAAAAGCTCTCCCAAAAGAAAACTCCAGGCCCAGATGGATTCACAGGATAATTATATTGAATACTTAAAGAAGAAATAATACCAGTTCTACACAAATTCTTTTAAAAAATAGAGTAGGATGCAACATTTTCCAAAGATCTCAATACGTCCTACATTAGCCTGATACCATACCCAAACAAGGACACTATAAAGAGAAAAAGCTAAAGATCAATATCCCTCATAAAATTAGATGCAAAATCCTTAACCAAATATTAGAAAACCAGATCAAGCAATATAAAAAGAAACAGATAATACATAATTATCAAGTGTTACTATCCCAGGATTGTGAGGATGAGTTAACACTCTGACAAATCAATGGTTTGCCAAAGCAGAGAGAACAATGAAGAAAAGTATATGATCATCTATTAAAAATCTTTCATGTGTATTAACATTTTACACAATGCGTCATCCACTAATTTTAAGACCTCTCAGCAAAATGTAAATATGGGGTGAATGCTTAGCTCCACAAGGGGCCCTACTTCCTAGTGGGAAAATTGGAGCACTAGTTCAGGCAGAGGATGGAAGGTCAGATTCTTGCCCAGTCCCTCACATACCACACAACAGTGGAGGAATCCAAAAGATGCCTGCTTTTGCCTGGGCAAGGGGTTGGGGTAGAAGATTCACTTTCCACTCAGTGGCTAAAAGTAGACTTCAGAGATGTGAGGTAAAATTTTTTTTCCCTTGGTGTTTAGCTAGAGTAGGGTAGGTACCACCCACAAATCTTTCTAATGTTAGTAATGTTAGGCGATATATTTTCTGGTTCTTTGGCTTGTGATGAACAGGCCTTTTCTTGGATGATTTTTTTGTTGTTGGTGGTGGTGGTGGTCTGTACCTGTTGGGGGTTTCTGCAGTGCCCTGTCTGGAATATGTGGGCAGCAATAAGGAGACCTGCAACCATGTTGTTCCCCAAGTTTCGAGGGTGCTTAGCGGCCAGTCTTCTTTCTACTTCTCAGAGAATTCCTCCTATACTTTCTAGCTGTGTTATGTCCAGAGATTTTTTATAACTGTGAAGGGGAGGACCAGGAAGGAATAGTGCTACTTCACCTTGGTAAAAGCAGAATTACATATCATAGAAAGATTTAAAGTTGTATAAACCACAATCAGACTTTACAGTTTTATTTTGTTTTTTAATTCACGTGTATATGAACCTGATCAGGGATTCATTTGGCTGCCCTGCAGTCCTTGTCAAATCAGACTCGAGAAGATCAAGGGCAGATAAGGTTTAAGTCATCATTAAACTGTACAGAGAAAGTGAGGGGAGAAACCTTTTCCCTGAGTAACTAAGGCTGGATTTTTAATATGTCTTTAGATGATAAATGATAAGTGAGAATGTTTGATCTAGAGGCATGTGTAATATTTCCTCTGGATTTATATCTACCATTTACCACCACCAAGTTCAGTTCATGAACACATTCAATGATAAATATCCCTTTTAGGTTAATTTTTCTATATCTAAAATAGTGGGCTAGTGGGGAGCAATGACCAATCCATTCTCCAGTGGCTTCAGGTAGGGAAATTACTGAGTTCATCATTAATCTTACCCTTCAGTCCTCCAAGGAAGATTATCTTTGTAGAACATTGTAAAGCTAAATAAATTTAAAAGATTATCAAAAAGAGATTATAAATCTAAGTAGAAGTTTTCAATCCTGAGCACCCATTAGAATTATTTCAGGATTTAGAAAAAATTCTATTAATGGGTTTGCATTGCCCCTGATCAATTAAATAATAATATCTTTGTTGAGGTCTGGGCATCAGTATATTTAAAGGTGTCTAGGTGATTCTAATATGCAGCCAAGATTAAAAATAACTCATACAGGCAGGTGTTGTTTGCCTTGAAAAGGAAATTTGTCTGTTATAACAAATTGCATCGACCGAACCAGATAAAAATTCACACTGAATAGATGTTCTGGTTATATGTGACAGGCAGCTTAGAAGTGGTCCCTTTCAAACTGTTCCTTCCAGCTTTGCTCATGACTTATTTTGCTACTAGAAAGTCTTTTTGAACCAGGAAAAAATAATAGACAATGCTCTAAAAATAATTTTCCTTACCAGGTAAAGAATCAAATGATGCTGGAGAGATGGGAGCTCTAAAGTTTAAACCTCTTGTACATAAGTTGAGTTAATAACCACTAAGTGCTGTCCACTGGGTTCCTTGCCTTTGGGGCCCACAACATGCTGACCTTTACACAACAGGACCTACTGTTTATGAAGTATTAATACCTGCATGTGAGCCAGCCAGGTGCAAAGCTTTGCAACTGTAGGACTGACTGTGTAGTGAGTGCTCCCCAAACCCATTACTCCTGGTGGAGAGCTCATCTTGAGCATGGCAAACCAATCTCATTTTGTACATGGGGCACATTTCTAAGCAATAGTTTTCATTTTTGAAACTTTAGGGCTTCTAGATTGGTTACCCATACTGGTGAAT
>PVKE010049458.1:0-11259 GCA_004027555.1 Craseonycteris thonglongyai | reverse complement strand
CTGGAGAGGGGGGAGGAGGGGGGAGGGAGAGTTGTGGGGGGAGGTGGGAGTGGACACCGGATATATGGTGATGGAGGGGGAGCTGATTCTGGGTGGTGGGCACATAATACGATACATGAATGATGTGATGTGGACTTGTACATCCAGAAACTATCTAATCGTTACCAACCAATGTCACCCCATTAAATTTAACAATAAAAACAAAACAAAACAAAAACACCTTCATAAACTGTTCTCAGACTTGAGCTCCAACCATGGAGTCCCAGTCCGGTGATGCAGAAATCAGTGCTTGGACCAGGGGACAACAGGCAGGCGTCAGCTGTTCGCAGCCTGCTCTCTGCACCCTTCCTTCCATTCTGCTTGTCTGGGCATTATGACCTCGTTCCTATGGGGTCCCAGAGAGCTTCAGAGGTGTGGAGGCTGTGCTGCTGCTAGGCAGACACTACCTGAGACCAGAACCCCGGAGGCAGAGCGGGAGGTATGAGGGATTTGTGTGCAGGATGGCAGAAGCAGAGACGCAGAGAGAGGGGAAGGAGGGAAGCTACATCTATGTCCGGCTGTCAGAAAAGAAATGTGACCCTATAACGGAAGGGTTGCCACAGAGAACAAAGAGGCCACCCCCACTCTTCAGAGATTGCCTGGTTTGCCGCACTGTAAATAATATTGCTTCTGCTTTTGTTCACATCTCTTCCAGGGGAAATGATTGCCTAGCATTGCTGTTTTTTCCTCTGCAACTTTTTGCTGTCCCCACCTTGTGACTGCACATCACTCAGTTATTTCTCCTCCTATTCCAAGATCTAGCAGCACAACACAGTAGTCCTCTGACACAGATTTGTGCAAACTAATACAGGGTGAGCAGGAAAGGTGGTCTTCCCCACACACAGTGTGTGTACTTTCGGTGCCATTCTACTTTGCCCTCAGGCAAGCGCATCCTTCCCTCCTCTGGATCTGCAGCATTCAGCACTTCATTGCAGTTACTTCAGACTAGCCTGTCCTAGCCCCTGGGTTATGTCTGTCCCTCCACCAGGCTGTGAGCACCTCAATTCAAGGGACTGTTTATCCACCTGCTCTGGGCCCTTGAATGTTTGCTACACACAAGCCAATTTTCTATCTCAGTATGACTTGGCTGGTGTCTGATTTCTTCATCCCCAGGAATGAAATTAAAGCTAGAAAAGGAAAAAACAGGGTCCTGGTCAGACAACTTCTTTCCAAAGTAACTGCAGCTAACTCACAAGACCTCTTTGACTTTCTATATCTTTTAAACCACGTAGGTTAACTCAGCCATAAGGATGTGTCTGGTCAGAGACTGAAGCACGAAAGATATAGAAGGTATCTGGAAGCATAACTATAGAAAAGCATATTAACCTGTATCAATTCCCTGCAGATCAATCTTACTCCATATAAACCAAACCATTACTTTGAAATGTGTTATTTTATCCCCTTTTGAACAACAAAAAATAGAGTCTCAGAGCTTTGACTGGTACAAGGCCACATGGTGTGCCTAGGATTTCAACCTAAATGTTTTTGAACCCACAGCCCAGTGTCTCTAACCTCCACACACCGCTTCCCCAGGGGAAGACTGACCATACAAGACGGTGTCCTGGGGACACGGATGAAGGAACAGTGGCTTCTTTAAAATAGTTTTTATTCTCCCTTTTATCACAGATCATGATGGAAAATAGTTTTTATTCTCCCTTTTATCACAGGTCATAATAGAAGACAGAGTTTCATAGCATGACATTACAATAGAACTAAATTATGGTGGGTTTTTTTTTCTATCTTTGCCTTTCTTCCTTATTGGAGTCTATTAAAAGAGCCAAAGGCTTTTTTCTTTAAATTACTTTATTTCAATTATTGAGAAGGAACAAAATCTTTCCCTGCTTTTATGAGTCTTAAAGGGAGTATCCCTCCACCACCCCACCATAAAGTCCTCCCCAAATTTACATATAAAACCAAATTTAGTAAGTCCAGGTATACTCTTCAACTCAAGAATCCATATCCTTCTAACAGCTTTGGCTAAGAAAGTTACTTGAAGTAACTAAACTCTAAAATCTGGAAGAAATATTTCATGAAAATCTAGATGGTTCTCAATATCTGCATTATAAGAATCCCCTTTCCCACCACATATAAAATTCCAACTCCACATGATAATAGTTGTACTTTTTTCAGTCTCCTTTGATTGAGCAAACATGTTATAAAAAGTCTAAATAAATTCAGTCAAGTTTTGAAATGTCTGAATTTTCTGCATCTCTATGTCTTATATAAGTGTGATAAATAGCTGACTGCAAGAAATGCTGGGCCAACTGCCAGGACCCTTGTCTGGCGTACCAAGGAGATGGAAATTTATTCTGTAGACAAAATGAAGTCAGGAGAGGTTTTAAAGCAAACTGACAGAACCAGATTGATTCCCCCACCTCACCCCACCCCCAGGAAGATAATTTTGGCATCAGTGTAGAGAGCCAATTGTGAAACTGTGAGAATAGTCGGTGGCAGGAGCTTAGGAAGGAGGTAAGAGATGACGGCAGGAACCACAGTGGCTCTGACCCCAATGTTGGAGGACTAGGTGAGTAACCAGATATGGGCAGCACAGGAGATGGAGTGCCCACAGACGTTCCTAGATTTGGAAACTTTGGGAACTGCTAATTTGAAAAGAATAAGTAGTAGTAGAGGAGGTATTCATAATTTGGATGAGGTTAGGGGTTGGGGGTTGGAGTGGTAGAATGGTTGTGAAAATAATAGGATTGATATGGATCTATACGCCTTAAGTCTGATAGGGTATGCATACATTCAGTACATCATTAGATATTTAAGTCCGAGAATGAGGAGCTCTGAACTGGATCTTTAGTCAGCAGTAAATCACAGTCGTTATGACAATGCTTACAAGTCAGACAGGGTGTGGTTAGAATCCACTTATCAACTGGCTCAAACAAAATCCTGAACCTTACCAAGCCTTAGTTTCCTCATTTGGAAACTGGGATAACTCATACCCACATCGACGTGGTTTGTTTTTTTTTTACAAAGATTATAATTTTTAAATTAAAGATTATATATATATGGCATATGGTCATTGCTCAAGAAAAAGCAGGTGCTGTTATGTAGATTGCAAGCCACCACAGTATTGGTACCATCCCCTGAGATAGTGAAATGTATCATTCTTGGAAAGCAGAACAGAGAAAACTAAGAGGCAGAGCCCTGGGGATGTGATGCTAGAGAAACAATGGCAGGAAAAATAGGCAAGAAGGCTGAGAAGAAAAGAAGGGAACCAGGAAATGAGGGAAACCTGGCAGTCATTGGAGCAAAGAGTTTCAACAAGCAGGAAGTAGGTCTGATTCCTGAAGGGAAGACTAAACATTAATCATCAATTAGTAAGGGAGTAACAATGCCCTGAAGAGTGATGTGGGGATAATGGCGACCTACTGGGGCAGTGTTTAGGCACTCCTAGAGGTGAGGAAGGTTAATTATCAAAATCATTATATAATTTCAATAGAAAGAATGTAATATGAATTAAAAATGAGATCACAACCAGCAGTACTGACATTGCTAAAAAAATATTGATCCAGCCTGACCATGCCAGGCCAAGGAAGTTAGAGAGGACACTATCTTTAGAGTCACACAACCTAGTTAAAACCCAGCCTCTGCTACTTACAAGTTGTGGGACCTTAAGCAGGTATCTTTTCCCTCTCTTGTCCTAAATGTCCCACTGTTAAAAAGAACTAAAATATCCATACTCACAAGCTGTTGTGGAGTGTGGAAGTGAGGCAAAGCACCTGTAAAGCATAAATGACAAAGCCTACCACAAAGCAGGTGTTCAACACAGGGTAGTAACTGGCCACAATTTGGTGGTGGCCTCCACAGTGTCATACCTCAGTTCAGATCAGAGCCCTGGTGCCTGGGTTCTGTAGCATCTCTATGACCTTAGTACACCAGGCCCACTGAAGAGTTAGAGGCCTCTACTGTCAGGCCCCAGTACAGGACAGAGAACAACACATCTTCCCTGGGGTGTCTGCCTGAGAACCAGGCCACCCTAGGAGTATTGCTGGAGTGGGGAGGGGAGCTGGAAAGGATACATCAACATAAGTAAATGTGCAGCCTGCAGCCAAGGCCACTGCTATCAATTTGTGGTCCTGACCCAGTCGCCTGTAGAGCAGGGATACTTTGGCACACATCTCAGAGGTTGTTATAAGAACTAAATGTGATAAATAGATCTGGGCTGCTCCTCTTATCTGAGAAAAATCACACTACAGATTGAACCACAAACCATTTATGACTGCCACTCCCTTCTGGATCCTCAGGAGCCCCCTTAGTTGTAGCCAAAGCCTTTTCAGCAACTCTTTACCAGGTTTTCCTTATTCTCAAATCACTTCATCCCCACCAGGCTCACATTTGGCAGACAACCTTACCTCTTATTATTATTATTATTATTATTATTATTATTATTTTTAATAGAGCTCATGAGGTATATTCCTCGATGCATCTTTTCTCCTTCCAAGAAAAGCGCCTGTGCTTACTCACTGCTTCCATACTCAGAGAAATGGGAATTCTGCCTCTCCAAGCTTCCGTTCTCCCCCACCACTAGTCAATGTCCATGCCCTTGGGGAAATCAAATGTCAAAGTGGGGGGGCACAGGCAACAAACAAATAAACGGTCCAGTGGTCAGCAAACTGCGGCTCACTGCGGCTCCCCGCAGTTTGCCGACCACTGAAGCCAGAAATGCTTTGAAGACAACATTGGGGAGGAAAGGGAAGGCTTTTATGAGACAATGACATTGATGTCAACACAAGGCTGTCCTGTGAAGGTCAATGGGCAACAGAGTCCAGACCGAGAGAAGAATCTCTGCAAACGCCCTCAGCGAAGAAGGAGCTTGATGTGGGGGAGGAGCGGAAGGCCAGCCAGTGATGCTGACAATCCAGGAAGCAAAGGCCAGAGCAGCACCGTCCAGTAGAACTCTGTGGCGATGGAGACGCTCTACATCTGTGCTGTCCTCAATGGTAACCAACTCAATTTAAAAAATACTTGACACATCTCAAAAGAAAATATACTGATGCATAAACATATGCTCAACTCTATTAGGTTCAGGAAATGCAAATTAAAACAACCACTGGAATAGTTAAAATAAAAAAGGATAGAGAATACCAAGTAATGATGAGGATATAGGATAATGGTGATTCTCAGACACCGCTGGTGTGAATGTTAATTTGCACAACCACTTTGGGAAACTCTTTGCTAGTACCTATGAAAGCTGATTGCATGTATATTCTATGACTTAGCAAGTCCAGTCTCAGATATACACTCCGCAGAAATGAATGTGTGCCCCAAGAGACAGTATAAGATGTTCTTAGCAGCACATCTGTTATGGCCCCAAACAGGTATCTTTACATTTAAGATGCTCTACAGGTGATTCTGTGGGCCAAGCACAACAATATCAAGGGCACTTTCTATAGATTTTTAATATAAGATTTCATTTTATGGGTTGATTTAATAGAAAAATCACAAGCCATTACCTTTCTTCTTTGCATGAAATAAAGTTTATATGATGGAAAAGGCAGAGAGGTTTTACGTGACCTATCTAAAGCTAACCATGAAGCTATCAAGTGGAAGAGCTAGAATCAGAACCCTGGCTTTGAGAACCCAGAGCCAGAGCTCTTAGCCACATCTCCACACTGCCTTCCTCCTTATTACAGTCACACAGAGTAGGCATTCCATTAAAAATGTGAAAAATGTCCATCACGGGGCTCCAGAACTTCCTAGTCCTTCCAAAATGGCAAACCGGGCATAAGAAACAAGATGAATAGATAGCAATACCATTTGCATACATTTACAGAAAGCAAAACTTTTTCACACAAATAAGGCACATTATACACGAATGCGTACAAAAAGACAGACATGAAATAACGTTAGAAAGGTTACATATGGGGGAATTAGGGATAAACAGGGAATCGATAAACAAGAAAAGGGCTTTGTAAGGACATGTATTGGTAATGTGCCATGGACTGAAAAACACACTCATAATACGGCCCTTGCACCTGAGGGCAGGTAAACCAGGGACTGTCCTGCTCAACTCTCCAGATGTGAGGGCCAGAGACAGATGCTGCCCTCCTCTATAAACTCAAATCAAAGCCCTGCAAATCAAAATACTGTACATGTTAGTGGCTCTCAGCCTTGGAAATGACTCTCAACTATACTTCCATGTTGGGAATCGAGGGAGGTGCACGAAGATTACCGTGTTTCTGAAGGTGGCTCTAGGAACACTAAATCCCTGCCTAATTTACACAGAGTACCTAGATAAGCTCAGGAGGAACCAGGCAGCTGAACCACCCTAGAAAGGGATCAACCTCCTCCTTTTTTTGAGTCAGGTAAACCAGAATGTATATGTTTAAACCGCTGTGTTCATTTCATCCTGACTCTCCCCCTAGGGTGGAAGCCTGGGAGGAATCACTCTTGCAGTTTATTGATCTCGGATACGGATTCTGTGTACAATCAGCTCAGCTTCCTGGTGTCTTACGTTTGATAATCTCATTTAGCCTCTGGCTCCCTAGGCCTATCGGATCTCCATGTAATTGCTTAGCAAATCTGCCAGCACTTGCAGCCTTAAATCAGCCTGGTAAACATCACTGACAGACCAGAATATATTGTTTGCCATTCTGGTTTTGCGTATCGATCTTTCTTCATGTTTTACTACCTTCTCCCTTCTACCCAGATCATTCCCTCCTCATCCACCTCATTAGACTCTCTGTTTCTCTCAGCTCCCATCTTGCTGGATGATTATAAATGCAGGTGATCATGTCTTGCAGAAAGTACTGTTCTAATAAGCATGTGCCAGTTCAGCTCGGACTCCTCCACAGGAAGTCCCCTGAGAAGCTGGCCATAAACCAGCAGAGATGTTGGGGGTGCCAATCAGGGAGCGTCCAGAAATGAGAAGGAGGGAGGAGCCCAATGAATTCACTTGGAGAACGCCAATACATTTATTGAGGGGAGAAGCAAAAGACATTAGAGAGATTAGGGATCCCTATTCAGGAAAGAAGATGTGACAAAACAAAAGATGAAAAAGTCACCCTGTGAGCAGGAATGTGGGTAGAGCAGATATTTTCACTGAATTCTAATGTGGTATAAACAGGCAACTTCTCTGAAACTTTGAAAAGACCTAAGAAGGAACAACTTCTTACAATAGCAATTCAGCCTGTACTAACTTCTGTAAAGAATTGAATCCTGTTGAGTTAGACTCCAGATAAATTGCTCCCTGGTCTTGTTTAGGATCCCCAACTGCCGGCCTCCCTCCCCTGTGGACATCTCCTTCCTTGGGTCTTCCTCACATCCCTTATGGTTTCCAAACACTACCCAGCTTCCATTCATACCTCCCAGCTTGTTCATCATTGACCTCCCTGAGAAACTTCTCAGAATACCATATCATGCTAACTCATTTTTGAGAGTCTCCCATGTGCTGAGTCAAGCACCAAGTACATTACAGAACTTCCCTTATTTCATAGTCACAACTTAGGGCGATGAGCTGTTCTCCTCGCTGGGCCAATACGCTGGGACTGTATCTGTGGGTTAATATTTGGCAACGCCATGCACCCACTGTGAGAGAGGGCTTCGAACAGTCATGGAGGCTGGGTGCTTTATTTAGCAAAAATTGTGTAAGAATCTTTTTAGAGCACTGTACTAAGTCTCCAGGATTTAGAGCAGGTGACCTTAATTTATAAGTGTAGGAAAAATAAGTCTTTCATGTATCATATAGGATCTGAATTTTTTAGGACTATAGTCTCAAATCTTGCTATTATTACAGGTTGACCAGAAAACACAAGTTCCTGAAAGGAATTTAATTGGCTTCATCATGTAAGAGGTAAAAGGACAAACCAACTAGGAAATACAGGATAAGACTTTGGGAAAATGCACTAATTGATCATAACGGTGTGAGTTTTGGGCCCCTTCCTAGTTTTCCTATAATTCACTTTTACATCTTCCAAATGACAGTAATAGAGCAAAGCAACAGAGTATTAATTTACGTTGCTGCAAAAAATACAAAGTCTGGAACGTAGCAATGAGAAAAGGAAAATGCTGTCAGTGAAGGTTGATGTCACTAGGGTTAACACCAGACTCAAAAAACTTTGTCTAAACCTAGCACAGTTTTTTTTTTCTTTTTTTGCTATATTTTATTTAGAAGCTTTTGATTTATGCATTTTTTTCCTCATCTCAGTTATGGATTTTTCACAGGTATATACTATTTTTTATTTAATCTTTGTATCCCTAGCAATGAATGATATACTTAGCACAGAAAAGACATACAACACATATTTGTTTTCTTGGCAAAATGATAAAGGAAACTCTTAGCTAGAAAAGAAAAATTCATTCTAAGAATCATCACCTCAGAGACTTAAAGAATTTGGGGAGTCTTACACTGTGTTCTGTCCATTTAAACAAAATGTGCCCACCCGAGAATCCTAATACATTTGGCTTATCAGATCTAGTTACAGGGAAAAATTATTCCAGGAAATTTCCCTGGAAGACTGGGTCTCAGCACTGGAAAATACTTGTCTTAGCCCTTCCCACTTGCCCCATACCCACTATTTCTGTGCCATGTTCAGGCGGCTCTCCAGACTTTGGTAGATGCTTTGGGCTCCTTCAGGTTTGCTGACTGCTAAAATTTCCCCTCTGGTTCATGAAATCCTCTGCTTCCCTTCTGGCTCTTGTCCCTGTTTGCTCTTCAATGATTATGATTTTATTAAGGTCCAGAAATAGCCTCAGGATCATCCAATCAATCCTCAGACTGCTAAGTGAAAATGGCAATGACAACACCATGATATGAATTAGGAGACACCTATCATCACTTGGGTAAATGACACCCTTCAGGGGTCTGTCTTGGCTGCTCATGGGAATTGTCTGGGCAAATCGAAAACTACTGACTTGGTTAGGCTACAAATGTACCATTTCAAATGGGACAAGAAACAATGGCATCGTCCCATTTCAAATGGTACGTATGGTCAGCCTGGTCTCACTGAGCTAAATTTAAGGTGTCAGTAGGCCGACCCTGCATACTTTGAAACAGGACAGTACTGTTGTTTTCAGTCCCATTTAAAATGAGACATCTGGGGAAGCTGGGATGGCTCAGCGGGTTAAGTGCTGGCTTTGTAGCCCTGGAGCCTGAGGATCGAATCCCAGCCCCGGCCCAGGCGGACCCACATGTTGAACTGGGGTGTGCCCCCAGTTCAGTTCTTGCCGGGGCCTATGCGGGAGGCTCCTGGCCCAGTTCCTGCCCTGCCCAGCCCTGTGCCAACCTGTGGAGTGAAACTATATGGAAAACTAATGCTCAACTATGGAGACTGCTCTGGGCCCTCCCCCTTCTCTCTCTCTCTCTCTCTCTCTCAACAATAAAAATAAATCTTAAAAATAAATAAAATAAAATGGAACATCTGGTCAGCCTACTCCTTGTTCCCACCCCCCATGTATTCTGACATGTTTGGTTTGTGTGTGTGTGTGTGTTAGGGGCGGGGATGGGGGTGCGGGTCTGGGCATCAGAACTTTTTGAAAGCTCTAGATGATTTCTATATAAATTTTCAAATCACTGCTTTACATTGAAAACCAAACTGCTGCCATTTTTTCCCCATGTTGCCATTTAGGAACAGATGTGACTAAATAAAACTGAAACGATTTCTAAGGTATGTGTTCTATTTTCTTGTCTGAGTATACCAAAACATCTACGTGAGTATTACTAAATAGAATGTAGGTTGGCTTAGCTAACATGTTAAAAATGACCCTGCCAAGTAAAATGAGAGATGTTGGGTGGAGAGTTCTCAGACCTCTAACAAACAAAAAATGCCTCAATGTTAATGCCTTAAGGACTGACTCTTCTGTGTAAAATGAGGACCAGGGGTGAATATTCTCCCCGCTTCCCATCTTAGCTCAAGGCGGAAGCTGTCTGTCCTCTTGGGATGTGGCCAGTACCGCCCACCCCGAAGAATTAAGGTGGTTGGCTTCTCTGACTGGCCCTTCCTGCTTGCAGGTCTCCTGTCAAGGCACTGGCTGTTTTTAGAAATGCTTGTCTGGAGAGAAAGGGTCTTAGCTCTTAATTGAGGGGACAAATGCCAGCCTTTGAGTCTCACTCATGCCAAAGATATGCAAAGGGAGCCCAGCTCCTGAGCAGGTCTCGCTCAGCTGGTCTTTAAAGAGCTAAGAGGCAGCCTCCTTTCTCACACAGCAGCTGAGAAATAGTGCTGACTCCACTTCTGTTGCTAAGGCTGCAGAGGCAAGAGCCTGCAAGGCCCGGCCCTGGATGCTGGCTTCTTCAGCCTTGTCTCCTGTTTGTTCCTCTCTAGATCATATGGGCCAGCTCATACTTGCTGCCCAAAGCAAAGCTTCAATTTCTGGGAGAAAAGAGCATGTGTATCAAATTGGACAGAATGATTAAGAAAGCTGTGAGAACTACATTCTGTGCAGTTTAAATGAGCTGTACATTGTATGTTTGTCTTTTTTTGTTAAGCCATAATCATAGCTCTCTTCAGACACTTCTCAGAATTCTCTAGCTGGACAGCCCTGGTCTGTGAGGTCTGTCTCAGGACAGAGCTGGTCACTGTAACTATTCATGATGTACACCATCCCTAACATGAGAGCCCAAATGGATTCTGCCACAGCAGAGTTCTTTTTTTTTTTTTAGATTTATTTTTGTTGTTTTTGACAGAGAGAGACGGAGAGAGACAGAGAGAATGGGGAGGGCTCAGAGCAGTCTGCATGGTTGCACGTCATTTGTTTTCAACATAGCTTCATTCCACAGGTGGGCACAGGGCTGTGCAGGGCAGAAACTAGCTGGGGCCCTCCCACATAGGAAGCTCGCCCAGTGAGAAACCAACTGGGTGCACACCTCATTTCAGCATATGGGTCCACACAGGCAGGGGCCAGGATTCAATCCTTGGACCCCAGGGCTGCATGATGAGTGCTTAACCTGTTGAACAAATCCCGGCACTCCCCACAGCAGAGTTCTTGTAGCCCCTCCAAGGGTGTGGCAATGTCCTTTAAGGAGACTGCTGGGGTTTGTCCATGGACACATTTAGACAGATGTTGCCATTGCCAGTCTACTTGCTCGTGGAAGAGGTAGGGAAGAGGTCATCCATTATTGGTTGGCACTACCCCTTGAATAGAATCAGAGACAAGCAAAAAGGAGCAGGCAGACAGAGATGGCTGACACACTCTCTATTAACAGGACGATGTCAGGAAAGAGCACAAGGATGTTCACAGCACGTCTTCTGTGCGTTAAGGAGAAAGTTCTCC
>PVKE010049457.1:0-11259 GCA_004027555.1 Craseonycteris thonglongyai | reverse complement strand
GTTGGGGAAGCAGACAGCTTCTGTGTCCTGGGTCACTTCAGGTTGCTGTCTTAGCTGTTAGATAGCAGGGCAGTAAAGGTGTGGCCAGGGGTGGGGGCATGTGTGTAGCAGCCAGGGCAGGCCTGAGACACAATAGCAGATTCCTCTTTCAGCAGGGGGGCTGGTGGTTCTGTGGGGGTGGGGTGCAGGAGCTCTGGTCTTTCCTCCTCCTGGGTGCCCCTCCTTCAATCGTATCTGTAAGCCACGCTCACAGGGCAGCACTTGGATGGGCTGGGGCTTGGCAGAGGCCCCGGTCGGCCGCGCAGTCCCGCACACAGGCAATGACACTGTGGATACCCGGCAGGCAGCCCAGTTGCGCGTGTGATCCGCAACGCCCCAGAGGCCCGGTGGGCGGGACGTCAAAAGCCCAGCTGCGCACTCGTGAGCAGGCAGCAGTGCTGCAGCGGCCTTGTGGGCAGGGTGCCGAAAGCCGGTCCCGCGCATAGGCAGCGGTGCTGCGGTGGCTTGGTGAGCAGGGTGCCATAAGCCCTGTAGCGTGCCTGTGAGCAGGCAGCGGCGCTGCGGGGCGGCCCGGTGGGCGGGGCACCAATAACCCGGTGCGCGCATGCAGCGATGCGCAGTGGCCCAGTGGGCAGGGCGCTGAAAGCCCAACCGCGCACTTCCGTGCAGGCAGAGGCGCTGCAGCGGCCTGGTGAGCGGGGCACCAAAAGCCCAATTGCGTGCTGGGAAGCAGGCAGCGGCCCTGCAGCGGCCTGGTGAGCAGGGCACCAAAAGCCCAACTGTGCGCTGGCAAGCAAGCAGTGGTGTCGCGGTGGCCCGGTGTGAGGGGCACCGAAAGCCCAGTTGCACGCTGGCAGCAGCTCTGCGGAGGTCCGGTGGGTGGGGCACTGAAAGCCCTGTGCCCACAGGCCATCACTCAGGCGGCAGCCGCTCTATGCTCCCGGCTCTGTTGAGACTGCCAGATTCACTCCAAGCACGTCCAATGCAGCTATGCCCACTCAAGCCTCAGCCCTCACTCCAAGAGCCCTGTCCTCAGAAGGCGCTCCTTCACAGTCAATCTCCTCCGTAAATCAGGGGTGCTGAGCTGTTGTGGGCTGGTGCCCTGCTCTCACCCCGCCCACCAGGAAGTGAAGCCGCCCTGCTCCACAGTCCCTGTTCCACTTTAGGCTCTGTGATCTGATTAGGGCACTGTGTGCTGTCCCTTGAGTTCGGATGTTAAATTGTCCACAGTCTTGTGGGGATTCCACACTCCCTAGGTCTCGGCTTCCAGCCCGCCTTTGATCCAGCTCCACTTTGACTGTAGTCCCCCAATCCCCCTTTGTTTTTGCCAGCCCCGGGCTGCGCTCCGAGTCTCTGCCTCCGAACAGCTGCTTCCCTTTTCCTCTCCCACTCTCCCCTTTTTTTTCTAACCTTTGTGTGTTGTTCCCCATTGTGTGGTTCTCTTAGTTGAGGTTTCTTCTCAGGGTTTCCCCTCTGGATTCCACTCTGTTCACAAGGCCCTTCCCAGGCAGTTATCGGCGTTCTCCTCTCATGCCGCCATCTTGGATCCTCCCGATACAGCATTTCTCGAGATACGCTTATTGAAACTCTCACACACAAAAAAAATTCAAACCTATGTCATTTACTAAGTAGGTACAATATTTTCTTGTCTTTAAAAAGAATTTCACATTGATCTGGAAGAAGGTAAATGTTGGCAGATTCCCTTCTCTAATTATTTTGTTTCTAGAGTCTAACTAATCTCTTTCAATAGACAAATTAAGGAGATGTATATGCTAACATGTAAAGCATTTTTTTCCAAAACAGGTAATAGTTTTCTATTAGGTGAAAAGAACTTTAGGATGTGAAATCTATTAACATTGAGAGAGGAGGATTTCTAGATATCCTAAAAAAAAAAATAATGTCAAACAAACAAACAAACAAACAAAAAATACAGGAAAGTATTAGGAAGGGAAGATAAATGTTTAGACCTGAAGAGAAAGTATGAAGGTTCTTTCTCCATGTGAATATACTCTGTGATATTTTGGTGATGGTCATCTCTTCTTATGGCATATTAGGACCTTCTTGCTTCAGCAAGTTCATATGCTACTGTGAATAAAGAAAGGAAAAGGTGTGCAAAAGAGATAACTGTAATTTTAAGATATGAGAAGTATCAGTTTAATTTTATTTTTTACTTAAAAAAACTTATTGCAGCCATTGTATAAACTTGACAACCAAAGGGAAGTTAAAAAGGGATTCTAATCTTTGTGACATCCTGAAAGGAAATAAGCACAGAAAACAATGGGTTGATCAGAAGTGAGGATGGATCTACCTTTAAGCACAGATCATTACTACATTAAAAATGATGTTCTACTGTGGGTAGAATTAAGTCATTTAAAAGTATTTCTAGAATACTAGATTTTTCTTTTCTTCCTTGAGAAAGGGAAACCATACCTCTCTTCTAGTCATAATAAGACATAGAACAATATTTTGTTCTCTAGTTTATTTTGTTTGAGTTGTGGGTACTGACATTCATATAATTTTTTTTTTGTTCCTAACAAGGCTTATCAACATAAACAATTCATCAAAAATGTTGCACAGAACTGATTTTTTCAAGACTATATGCCACCATGACCAAGAATAGTATAACAGAGACTATCACATGTACATCAAACCCTGCTCCTTTTCTTCCTTCACCGGCAAGGTTGCTAAACTCACTATCAGGCCATGTGACTGCAACTGGTCAGAGCAATGTGGGTGGAATGATGCACATTGCTTTCAGACCTGTCCATAAAACCCTCCAACACAGGATCATCCATGCTACTGCTCCATTAGCAGGCCAAACAGAGAAGACTCCTTAGAGCAGAGGAGGGCAGAGCCACACGGCAGGTGGAGCCCACATCTGAGTCATTCTTGGAAACAAGGTAGTTGGAGAGGAGAATCTACATCAAGCTTGTCCAACCTGCAGCCCATTGGCTGCATGTGGCACAGTACATCTTTGAATATGGCACAACACAAATTTGTAAACTTTCTTAAAATATTATGGGATTATTTTTGTGTGTGATTTTTTTTTTTTTTTAGCTTATTGGCCATTGTTAGTATTAGTGTGACCCAAGGCAATTTTATGTGTGACCCAAGACAATTCTTCTTCCAGTGTGGCCCAGGGAAGCCAAAATATTGAACACTCCTGATCTACATGGAACTCATGTCTCAGAGAAAACAAACTATTCTGTTAAGCCACTGAAATTCTGGAGTTGTTATATTTATTAGCCTAGCCCAACAAAGTATGAATTCTGGGTCAAACTGCCTGGGTTAAAAATCTCATTCTATCACTAGCTATGCAAACTTGGGTGAGCTACTTAACCTCTTTGTGATTCAGTATCTTTGCATGTGGAATGGTGATAGTAACATTACCTACCTCATAGAGTATTTGAGGTGATGCAATAAGGTATACAGCTCTTTAATAAACTTGACATTCAAGTATAAGTTATTATTTTATTCCCAAAAAATACTGTCATTTAAAGTTCATATCCCAATAGGGGTTTCTTACAGAGTTTGGTAGAGTACTGTAAACTGATTTGTAAAATGAGAAACTATCAACTTATGATAGTCAACTTAAAGAGTGCTGAGTTTTCTAGGAAAAAAATAAGAATGAAAAGAAGGACTAGAAGGAAGAAAGAAAGGAGGTAATGAAGGAGGGTAGAAGGAAAGTACACAGACTTTCCACTTTAAGCAGCTTATATACTAACTGAACTTTGCTGACAGGTCTGACACAGCATGGAAATAAATATTCCTCATCATCAGATAGTGACTGTGAACATTTCCTCTTGTCATTATCTGCAGTAATTTTCTAGAAATCTTTCTGCCTTGGATATTGAGTATATTGAATCCTCCTGCCCATGCCATTCTCACTGCCCCGCATTTTTTTCCATCAATGACAAATACTCTCTGGTCTTGCTTACATCTCTCCTCAGTTGTCTTGTAAAAGTAAAGCAAACTAAAATATAACAGTAGCCCTTTGCCACTTAGTAAGCTTTATTCTAGGGTATGGTGCCTATAAATAAAGCAACATAATGCCTGAAAATGAAACCCCACAACTGTGCATTTACAGTCTCTTCTATAAATAAAGATTACAGGTTTCCAAAGTGAATGAGACAGTATAAAAAAAAATGTGTAAGCTCAAAAAAGAGTGAAACATAAAATTTATACTGTATGCAGTAGAGCTGCGTGTTTACTCAGTAGCAATGACAACAAAGTTAAACATGAAGAAATTAGTACTTTGTAAGTTTGTTAACAATGAACCATGAAATGCCCTGGTTTTGGCCCTTTGGAGTTTTTTAGTTGAAACTGCTCACTTTAAAGGCAAATATATGAGTTTAGCAGTTGATGATTCACCAGGATATTTTTCACTTCTATAAAAAATAAGCTATTTTTCCAAACTCTCCAAAATGTGATGAAACAGGAGCTTTTCATTCCACAAATTGTGCCTATTCTGAAAAGTAAAGAACTTAAAAAAAGGGGGAGGGCGAGCAATGAGGTTTTTTTTGCAATGTTACAATGCCCAAGTACACTTCTGATTTGAAACTTTAGCAATTTACAAGGAATTTTACTCTAGTGGTTTCTCTAAGTTCAGCAAAAGCAAACAACAGAACAATATGCTTTTTGAGCCACAGGAACCATTTAGAAAGCCTAGAGCACATAGTTTCAGAATTTTCCTATTCTAAACAGTATGATGTGAGTGGACTGTAAATAAACAAAAGCATTCAACCTTGCATGGTAATTGAGTCTTGTGGGGGCATTTGGGGCTTGATTTACCTTCCAGAAGAGTATCTGGGCTCAAAGATCATGTGCAGTACAAAGATGAGTATGAAACCAAAGGGTAGCATTTCACAGATTAATTCATAACCCAGGCAGCTGGACTGGTTAGAGGATGAAGATAGTTTGAGTCTGGGGGTAACATAACAACAGGACCTGCCAATTACACCAGGCAACCTCCACACTCTGTAGCTCTTGGAAATATCAATGGCTTCATTTTCCTTAATAACAAAACAAAACAAACAACACAAAAAAACCTAAGAAACTCACTTTTACATTGTTTAAAATAGTCTTCAAATTTCATGATAACAGAACATGGTCTAGTCTCAAGCAACAAACATAGATAATAAAAAAACTTGGCAAGTACTGGGACACGTTCCTTCGATTATGTGACTATTTCTATGCTTCAGAGTGGGGATTTTTCGGATCATGAATAGTATTAACACTCATTGGAACCTTTGGTTTCCAGGAATAAACCCTTATAGTAAAGTCACTTATGCATTTTCCCAGGTACTATTCTATGCTTTTTTCTTTTTTAAGTAATAGAAAATGTACTAGAGAAAAAAATATGAATCTTGGTACTACCACTAGTCTGTTCTACAGCCATGGGCAACTCACTTCACTTCTGAAGGTTATTTGCTCATCTCCATGAATCAGGGGTTGGATTGGCTGGTTTCTAAAACGTGTTCAAGCTCTAAAAGTCTAGACTACTTACAAAGGCTAGTACTGGCTCCTTCAGTCATTAGACCTATATATGCTATTAAAACAATGAGGTCTTGCCTTTTAAAAATGCAGTTAAGGGAAAAGTATTTTCTCTCCTTGTAGCCCTGGGGCTGTAAATCATTTCTTGTGCTAAGACATGACAACAGCTGGCACTGGACAGCACAGTTTGTTCTTTGCACTTGACATGCATACCACATTAAACCCTAGATGGGTATGTTGTTACAGAGAGAGAGAGAGAGCAAGCTACCTGATTATATTTTCTTGCTTATTAAAATTAAACTGAACTTATAATTAACATCCAGTTAATACAACCAGGTGAAGTACTTTAATATTGTCCTTTTTTCTAAGGAAATAATGAGTGATTCTCTTCTGATGATTTTTTACTTCTGGAAGTCAGCAAAGTCTCTCAATTCAGACTTATATTTCTATACCAGCGTCATTGCAAATCCTCAAAGAGCCATTTACATATACTTGTATAATATTTTTTTCCACATGGTCACAGTTCTCTAGCTATAAAATAAAAATCATGCAAAAATCTCAGCTTGCTTACACTAGAGACAGGCTTATTTGAATAGGAGAACCAATGTTCATTCACTTCAGTGAGAATGAAGCTTGATTCAATGTCTTTCAATGTGACTTCAGCTCAGCTGCAATTGGCAGAGCCTATGATAATAGAGTGCTGTCTTTACAGGTCTGATTTGTGACTACTGTGGCATTTAATTGTGTTCTCAGTTCTAGATTTAGCAGCTCCCCTAACTTTATTCTTCTGGTCAGCTACTGAATATAATTTTATGTACTCCTAGCAATCAGTACATTTAACTCGGATTTTTGCTTGCTTTTTTTCATCAGGATTCAAAACGTAACCCAACAAATTTCAGATTAAGTCTAAAGTAGGATTTTTGTGATTCATATACACCAGTGAAAAATACAGGATTGCATGTAAGCCTTTATACACACACACACACACACACAAATGAACTCTATGTACATATATACAAACATTCCTCTATATTGGTTTTTCTTTGATAGGTTTGATAATAATGTAAAGCCATATATGAATATTCTAAAATATTTCTTATACATATGAGTATTACCATCATAACAATATAAATCATTACTACTTATTATTGGGCTAACTTTGAAAGGATTCAAACTTTCATTTTAAAACCTGTTTTAAATTTCCTTGCTTTTTTCGATTATGCATAAATATTATTTATTATTTTTAGTTTGCATGCTTTTGTGCTGATTTCAGCAAATTGTGGTTATTTTCCATAGTCCATTTGCCTAGAGCCTTGGATGGTATTGAAATATTTTGTATTTTTTACAGATGCCAATTAAGTTCTGGGATATATACACATCCATGATAAATGAATTCACTTAAATTTTCCAGTCTTTTGATGCTGGGTGAAATCTTTTTCAGTTAACTAGAATCTGTTGAATTGACTAGACATTTGCATGACAAAGTACTCTCTTGAATTTCTTCTTTACCTAAATTCTCTTCTCTATCAGTAAATCGTAGCTGGATTTCTCCTTAACACTTGTGATATTAGCCTTTGTATTTCCACTAGAATTAGGAAGCTGAGGGATAAAGGTGAAAAGGAAATGGAAGCAAAGAACATTAAGACTGTGGAGAAAAATAAATCATGTGATTCTATGAAAACGCTGATTACATGGGAAATCATCTAAGTAGGTCTCCAAATTAGGGGAAAAATGTGTTTTTTGTTCCAACTTTTAGAGGGAAAAAAGAGATGAGACAACAACAATAAAACAGGTAGAGCTGGGGTTTAATTAAGGAAAAAGGGCAAAGGAGTGAAGGAAAGAGAAGAGATGGGAGGGAAGAAAAAGGAAGGCCTTGCTGAGCCCTCCAAAGGAAACACTGCCTAGTCTACACACACTGTCATAAGGTGAGGGATACAGGACTGCAAGAAAGCTATAGTGAGGCAGAAGAGCAAAGACATTTTCAAAAGTTTATCATTAGTAAGGGCTAATCCAAATATAGTTGGGCTTTCATTTAGTAACCAGAAAACTAAATAAATTATGTCATTCGCTGAAGCATTCTGATAAGCATGGGTTCCATTTTATTTAAAAATGAAACTTTTGTATCATAGGCAAGGATGGGGGTAGTTTGCATTAAAATTTTAACAGTTGTATCTGTTTAATTTTCTTGGAATAGGCATTTTTATACATCATTAGCTAGAAACAACTAACACACATAAAACTAAGGAAACAACAAAAAATAGCAATAACAGTTTGAACAATGGAAGTGGCATTTGGTTGTATTTATGGATATGAGTAATGGGGTATCAAAATGGCAGACAAAAGCGAGAAAGGGACGTTTGCCGAAGATGGTCCATTTTAGTAATAACTTACCATGGGACTTAGAGCTTATAAAGATCTTCAAAGTGCTCCTGAGGTGAACTGGATCATTACTTCCAGTCTTCAAAACATTTTGTAAATTAAACCTGACTTTTGTCTTTTGAACCATTTGCAAGGATGTTTATGGTCTCTCAGCAAATCAACCATCTAATACTTAACGAGCAATATATATACAAAGAACAGAGTCAACTCAAGACTGAGACAAAAAACTTTATTTCTCTGCTTTCATTGCCTCCTATTGTCCTTGCTTCCTCTTCCTTTGTTCACCTAAATAAAGTCTTTCAAAAAAAGTATTACCTATGATCTTAGTCTATGGCCAAGACTATCCTTGCAATACTTTTTGCATAACTCTGATATGATATACTATATTTGGCACTAAAATCAATTGTTTACTAGTGTACATAAATGCTATTCTACAAAAATATTATCTAGGGGAGCAATATATCAGAGCAATCACCTGCTAAGGAGATGTCAGAATATGTAGGCAGTAGACAAATGGGGTGGTCATGGGCATATCATGAGATAATATATATGAAAGGAGTCCAAATGACAGAGCATTTTGAACATTAAGGTCATTATTGTTGTTATGCTATAACAACTGTTACACTGTGGGGAAAATAAACTCCAAGAGGGCAAAAGTTCTGGTCAGATTTAATAAAAAGAATAATTTCCTTTCCATATCTAACAGCTGGAATTTTTCAATGATAATGTAATGTATGGAGTGACACACCTTGGGCTGATAAAACAGAAATTTGAATATACAAATATATATTATGAAGTATAGTATGATATAAATTGATGTAAATATATGCTTTGATTTTGCTGTTTTACAAGTTTAAAAAGCATATAATTTTATGTTGTTGGATGTTGAAGCAAAGTCAGTAAACCCTTTTGGTTATTTTTAAGGAATGTTTTCACAGTACATGTTATTATAGTGTTGAAATATTGCATGTTAAATAGCCTTCTGAAATATTTAGGACTCAACCAAAAATAACTAAACATTAGTAGACCATTCTAAAAACATGTTTAGTTATATTGTTTAGCAAGACTTGAGTGGTGAGAATGATAATTCATTGAAATTTGCTAGTTGGCCCATTTTGAATTAAGTGAGATAGTCAAGTAATCCTGTGGGTAGGATGTCCATGATATCTTCATTGTTAATTAGAAAATAGCCTGAGTCTTTACCTGTATGAAGTACTGTAGGAAAATGAACTGTTAGGAAGTGATCCCTTCCTTGCCCTCAGGCTAACTAGTAACTGTGGTTAGACACTTATGCCCAGATAGTGTTTTTTAGGTCAGTATTTGACAAACACTCTTCAAGATGGCAGAGCTGCTCAGTTTCAAGAGACCATAGAGCCAATAATCATGCCTCATTAGGCCAAATCCCATGCTTTTTGGAGTTACTCATTGTTCAAGAATTCTGGGCTCTTGAAGGAAAATCTCATTTTTTAGGTCACTGCTGTCATGTTACTGGCCTTCATTATAATTCCAGTTAAATTATAAAGTGCAATATGTAATGTTGAACCTTCAGAAAGAACAAAATAAGCACAATCACCCTCCATGGAATCCCAAGTTCAAATTACTGGCAGAGTCATCATTCATATCTGAGAATGTATAGAAACTTGATCATCATTTTTGTTGTCTTGATCATCACCATCATCATCATAGCATCAATAGCATCACAGTTGATCATGTCAAGTGGTGTGGCGAGAACAGAAAAACCAGTATCAGGACACTGTCCAGTTTGGGTGTGTAAATATTATCCTGTGTTTCTTGGCCCATTTAGCAAACACTTTCTTTTCTGTGATAAACCTATGCCCTCCATATGGGGCATGTTCATGTAGAAAATATTCATCACACTCATCTCTTCCTTGTTCATAGTAATGGTAAGGGACTTTTCTATACCCTTCCATCCTAGAAAAGAAAAAAAAAGGAGAGAAAAATTGAGATGAAGAATGAAGCATTCATTTACAAGAATCCATTATGTGCCCAGTAAATGCATTTACTTGCAAACCTATGCGTGATTCTTGTTCATGAACTCAGTTAAAACGATTATGTATAAAAGCTTTTAGGAAGATGTACTGCATCCGTAGTGCTTTAATAAATCAAATAAAATTTATATATCACACCAATTACATTCAAACATATCAAGATCCTTTGAAGGAGAAAATGGTACATAATGGAAGCAAACTTTTGATAGCCTGATGCTCTGACAGAGCTTGAAGAAGCTTTGTGATTTTTCAGAGCAAAATATTTGGTTCATCTTTGCTCTAATATGCTTATAGGTAGAAATATTTGATTATTATAGATAGAAATACTTGATTACGAAGAATGCAACTTAATACCATTTTGACAATATGGTTAAAACACTCTGAATAATTTTGTGGCAATTATTGGTAGGGAAATATATTCATTACCTTGATGAAGCATAGAAGGTTTTACTTATGATCTAATTAGAAACTATCCCACCAGCAGGGATAGATGTAGATAAAGATAGCCATTTTAAATAAGAATCTGGTAGATCACTCACTTAATATTTTCAGAAATTCTTGTTAAGCTATCAGCTTTTCTGAGGCTGTAGGACATTTTGTCCTTCATGATCAAATATAAACCATTGAGTAGATAGCCATCTATCAAGACATTAGAGCAGCAGTAATGTCAAACTTGCTGTGCAAATTAAATAACCACTGAACTTGTTCTGTAATTTAAGCCACAGTCCCTGAGATGCCACTGATTAAGGGAAAAATGTTTCTTCTGACATTTGACATTAGATTGTGTAAATATTTTCTATCACCCCTAAAAGTCATAACTTGATGCATTGACAATAAAATGTCATGTCAGCAAAGAACACTGGGAAATAATTGTTGCTTTATCTGTTTCTCAGATTTATGGTATTAAAATAAATTGTGATATTTTGACAAGATATCAGAATTGGAGATGCATAAAAGTAATTTCCTGTGATCTTACTTGCAGTAGGTGTCATTTATCATCCCATAGACGTGAATGCCGTAACAGGCATCCATGGCCAGAATGAAGGTAAACCACCCAGTGCTGAGATAAGAGCCAGACTGGACTCTGTGGGGGGAACAGAAACAACAAACAAAACAGACAACACAGAACAACATACACAGAACAACAATGAAGTGCGGTGAGAAACAAGCAGCTTTTTATAAAAAATGTAGAACTTGTTATCAGGAGAAAGCATTAAGAAACTTGACAACCTGTCAAAGATTCACACTTATGTTGAGATATATCTGAATAATTTATAGCATGCTCTCACTTTTACTATCTTAAGCCTAGAAGCTATCTTGTATGGTAGAGAGGCCATATGGCAAGTATCTGAAGTCAAACAATCCTGTACCCTACGGG
>PVKE010049456.1:0-11261 GCA_004027555.1 Craseonycteris thonglongyai | reverse complement strand
TTTTGACAGATAGAGAGAGAGACAGAGACAGAGACAGTTAGAGAACCGAACTGTGGGAACTCCGCAGCTCAGCACGTGGGTCCTGCCTGGGCCGGAGCCGGGATTCGATCCTCGGTCCTCATGGCCTCAAAGCGAGCGCTCAACCCGCTGAGCCGTCCCGGCTTTCCCCTATTATTTTTTTATTAAAAAATTTTTTTTTTTACAAATTTATTTTTATTGTTTTTGACAGAGAGAGAGAGACAGAGACAGAGAGAAGGGAGAGGGCCCAGAACAGTCTCCATAGTTGCACATCACTTGTTTTTCCACATAGTTTCATTCCACAGGTGGGCAGGGCTGCACAGGGCAGGAACTGGGCCGGGGTCTTCACCCCGGTGAGAACCAAACTGGGGTCACTCCCCAGTTCAGCATATGGCACCACATGGGCCGGGGCTGGGATTCGATCCTCGGTCCCCAGGGCTGCAAAGTGAGTGCTTAACCCACTGAGCCATCCCGGCTTCCCCTGTATTTATTTTAATATGGTGGGTTTTAGCAATAATGTTTTCTGCTTGTTTGTTTGTTTTTAGAATTTCAGTACCATTGCTGATGTGTCTCATTTTTCTAAGTAGCAGAAATATTCATATGTTTTAAGTTCAGGCATTTTGGGATTGAATTTTCACTGTTTTTAAGCCACTTATAAAGCTGTATGTTTGAGTTTTTGTCTAAATATGCACACTCCATAGTGAAAAGAAAACAAATAAAATTTGATTTTGAATAAAGTTCTGAATTTGGTTTTTGCCACTGAGTAAAGATTCATAAAACCATAAAGTTGTCATCTGTCGACCATCTCCTCTGCTATTTTTATTCTTCTTATTGGACTGAAATGGTTCACCTTCAGTCTGAAGAGATTCACTTCCTCTCTTAACCAAATTTACTATGAGATCATCTGGAACTAGCCAAACAGCAATATCATAATAAGTTAATTATATTATTAATTGTTCTATATTAAATCTTGGTCATTCTCTATATATATATACATGCGCATGCACACACACACACACACACACACACACACACACACAGTCTAACAATTAAGTTTACGAACTTGCCACCATGTGCTTGCTTAAGTTGGCAGCACTGTACAAACAATTCAATAAGGTTTCATAACCTTGGTATATCAGTCTCATAGTGGTGTTTGTGTCAATGTGTGGCAGTGTCTTGATGAGTGGCATTTATTATTGTTGTTGCATGATTTTGTGTGCCATTGCAAGAACGTCAGAGCTTGAATTAGAGCAACACAGAAACAATAAATTTTTTGTTAAATTTGGCAAGAATGGAAATGAAATCAGGGATATGTTAGTTCAAGATTATGGGGATGATGCCATGAATAAAAAGGCATTGTACAAATGCATTAAACATTTTTCTGAGGGAAGAGAGATAGGGATGGCCAGTAACAAGCACAACTGACATGAACATTGCAAAAACTCATTGAATTGTGCATCAAAATAATCAATTGACTGTGTGAAGCATAGCAAACCAAGTAAACATCAACAGAAAAACAAAAAAAAAATTCACTAAAAATTTGGAGTGGGAAATTTATGTGCAAAAACGGCCCCGAAGGAGCTCACCAATGAGCAAAGCAAAGGAGAGTCCAAGTTTGCCAAGACCATTCGGAAATGTCAAGATCCTGTTTTGGGCCATGTTATCGCTGGTGATAAAACGTGGGTGTACCAATACAACCCCGAAACAAAGCATCCAAGTGCACAATGAAAGTCAGCCAATTCGCCAGGACACAAAAAGTTCCGTCAGTCCAAATCAAGAGTCAAAATGATGTTGCTAATCTCCTTTGATATCAGAGGAATTATTCATTACGAATTTGTACCAAACTGAACAAACAGTCAACCAAGTTGACTATTTAGAAATGCTGGAAAGGCTACCTGAAAAAGTTAGACAAAAATGACCTGAACTTTTCTCCAACAACTCATGGCTCTTGCATCACAACAGTGCACTAGCTCACAAAGCACTGTCTGTGAGGGAATTTTTAGCTGGTATACAAATCACCATATTGGAACACCTTCCCTACTCACCTGATCTGGCCCTCAATGACTTTTTTTTCTTCACCCAAAGATAAAGAAAATATTGAAAGAAAGATATTTTGATAACATTCAGGACATCAAGGGTAATATGATGATGGCTCTGAAGGCCATTCCAGAAAAAAAGTTCCAAAATTGCTCTGAAGTGTGGACTAGATGCTGGTGTTAGTGCATAGCTTTCCAAGAGGAGCGCTTTGAAGGTGACCATAACAATATTCATCAATGAAGTATGTCACATCTTTTTCTAGGATAAGTTTGCAAACTTGATTGTCAGACCTCATATATATATGCATCATATATGAATGTATATATGAATGTATATATGTATGTATATATGTATGTATACACACATATACACATATATGATGTTGACTCTCACCAATACTTTCTTTCCTGCTTCAATGTCAGTGGTTATAAAAGATTGTTTTGTCTTTTAGTTCTGCCCTATCTGAATCTTGTGCTGTTTTAGTATAGGTACTTTAGATACATAAATTTTCTTTTCTACAGAAATTTTGTTAACTATATATAATGTTGAAGGATATAATAATTTTGTATCAATGACTAGTATTCTTACTGATATTCTGAGAAATTTTAAACAATTAATCCCAAGTTCTTATTTGACCTTGTGAATAATCATTCTCTTAATCTTTGCAGATAATACTGTTATCTTTGCAGAAACCTTTGCAGAAATCTTTTCAGGTGTGTCATTTTGAAGCTTGAGGGAAAATTATTTATGCTTTTTGGTTTCACCTCATTACTGTAAAATGTTGCAGAATGAAGGTATAATAGTGGAAAGGCTTTCCCTGACAAGCTGGAACACTCATTATCAAGATGTGCATGCAGTACAGACATATTTTGAAAGGTTAACTTTAACCTTTGAAGTACTCTGTGATCTAATAAGAACTATGGATCCAAGCACATCAGTTTATATTTTGTTCTCTGATGAATGGGATTTTGTTTCTGGGTTATAATTTTTCTCGTTTGAATTTTTAGATGAAGTTATTCAAACACAAACATATTTGCAAATATCTGAAATCAGGCTTGAACAATGTACAGAGAAACGAGTATTAGAGTGGTCCTCAGCACTAAGATATTGAGTAGTCATGTGTGCAATAACAAAGTGTAAGAAAATGAATGGTTATATAGAAAATGAATCAAATGTGAAGAATAATGCCAGGAGAAATGACAGAAGATGACTCTTTCATTGTGAGAAAAAATTTAAAAAGCAGTGTTTGAATGCCTCAATTGTTTTCACTAGGACTGGACACTCATTCTAAATGGATCAAATAATGTTAGTGTTTATATCTTTCTCTGATTTTTGTGTTAAAATAAGTTTCAGAGTATTTTACCAAATATATAAATTTATTATAAATGTTGTCATGAAGATGGTAGAAATTTTTCAATTGTGGAGATATTTGAAAGCTGATAGAGAAAAGGAAGACATAAATAGAATTGAAATTTTTGAACTGTGTAGTGGATGGAATTTTTATGAATTGATGCCAAATTTCTCATTATAGCCAAATAGTAGAGGGAATTTAAAGGAAGAAAGAGAATGGTTTAAGAAATAGTTGTATATAGGAACTAGATTCAATAGGACTTGGTTGTGGGGAACATGAGAAGGATCTAATATAATTCTTACTATCTGACTTGGATGACTGAAGGAATCTTAGAATCATTGAGAGAGTATTGAATGCACAAGCAGGTCAAGGACAGAAAGGAGGTAATGACTGAAGTTGAAGTGCCCATGAGCCTCCACAGTAGAAAAGTACACAAGGCAGATTAGCCTAAGGTCCTGGAGTTTAGGAGAGAGGACTAGGCTATGGTTTTGGATGTTGGATCATCATGGAAAAGCAGAAGTTGAACCCACAGAAGTTAATGAGTTCATTGAACAGTGAGAAAAGGGACATGTGTAGGGCCCTGAGTAATGACAACATTTATGACCTGGGAGGAACAGGCCATTCAAATAAACACAATGTTCAATCAGATACCAAAGGGAGAAGTGACCAAAATTGATTACATGCCACAAAAAAGACAGAGAAGTGACACTTGAGAAGATTTCTATAAAACTGAATGAGACATGAGAATGTGGGGACATCCAGTGGCGACTATTCTTCAAGAACTTGGCTCAAAGGGAAGGAAAAAATAGTAATTACAGTAAGAGATAGCTTTGGTCAGGGGTAGGTTTGATTATTTTTTAATAGCAGAAACGTTACCTTATTTATTTTCTGATTATGTTTCTTGTAAATAATCCATAAAGGTTTACATTGAAATGTGGAAATCATTGATCAATCCAACATGAAGTAACAGTGTTACATTATTACAAACCATACCCTTCCATTTAGCTTTTAGTAACTCTTTGAATTTCTGGAATAATTTAACTAGAGGCAGAAAAAGGTTTATTTAAGAGGCAGCTTTAGCATGGTATCTCATATGTCAGATCTCAGTAGTCTCACAGAAGAGCGAACTTTTGCAAAGGTTTCAAAAGCACAGATGGTACAATCTTTACCACCACCTCTCAGTAATTGCCACCCTCTGTTACCCTAAATCAGTGGTTCCCAACCTTTTCCCACTTGTGTACCCCTTTTAAACCTATTTCTATAAATTATACCCCTTGTTTTTAAGACAGGTGTTTTTAAATGCTGACACTTTTGTTCAGCACCTATCTTAATGTAAAAGAGTGGAAATGCAGTAATAATTTAGGAAAGAAAAATTACTACACTAAAAATAGAAACCACAGATTTAATTTCACAATATTCATAACAGTTAAATATTGATAATGATGATCAAGTACTTAACAAACTTTAAATTTATTATTATTAATATTAAAAATATTTATTTTTATTGTTTTTGACAGAGAGAGAGAGAGAGATACAGAGATGGAGAAGAGAGAAGGGGGAGGACCTGGAAAAGTCTCTATAGTTGCACATCATTGGTTTTTCCACATAGTTTCATTCCACAGGTGGATGAGGGGCTGCACAGGGCAGGAATTGGGCCAGGATCTCAGCTTGTGAGAACCAAACTGGGGGCACTCTCCAGTCCAGCACATGGGTCCACATGGGTGGGGGCTGGGATTCAATCCTCGGTCCCCAGGGCTGCAAAGTGAGTGCTTAGCCCACTGAGCCATCCCGGCTTCCCTAAATTTATTATTAATAACAATATTTATTTGTGTTACCTGAAAAGTCTCTAATACAGTGATACCTTGGAATCTAAACTCTCCAAAACTCAAACAACTTGGAATCCGAATGAAAAAAATCAAGCAAATTTTGCCTCAGAATTCAAATGTTGCTTTGGAATCCAAATGTCAACATGTTGTTCCCATGGGATGTTATCAACTGTATGGCCCATAGCTTTATCTGAATGCCCACTCATCTTGGAACTTGAACATTTTGGAACTTGAACAGGGTTCTGGGACAGATTAAGTTTAAATTCCAAGGCATCACTGTAATTGTTATGCAGGTCACTAGTTCATTTTTTTTAATTTTTATTGTTTTTGACGAGAGAGAGAGAGAGAGAGAGAGAGAGAGAGAGAGAGAGAGAGAGAGAGAAAGAGAGAGATACAGAGACAGAGAGAGAACTGAACTGGGAGCACTCCCAGTTCAGCACATGGGTCCACACGGGCCGGGGCCGGGATTCGACCCTGGGTCCTCGGCACTGCAAAGTGAGTGCTTAACCCACTGAGCCATCCCAGCTTCCCCATTATTTTTTAAAAGATTTATTTTTATTGGTTTTGAGGGAAGGTGAAAGAGAAAAGGGGAAGGCCCAGAGCAGTCTTCACAGTTGTACATTAGTTGTGACATGGTGGCCTGGGGCTGGGAATCAAACCCCAGACCTCATGATGGCAAAGCAAGCACTCAATCTGCTGAGCTATCCTGGAATTTCCACTAGCTGATTGAAACTTTGTTAGTAAAATTGCTTTAATGAACTTAATTTCTTGAAATCAGGCTTAAAACATGCAAGATAGTTTAAATCCAAACTTGCATTAAGCTTGTTGCAGTACTAAATTTTTATGAAGATGTAAGAAGAAATAGTTCTTTCCACAATTTCACTATTAGTAAATGGCAAGAGGTATTTGAATGCCTTGTCACTGAACTTTTTGTATTCCTCACTGTCGCCTACCCAGTAGGTAATAAGAAGCTTCCTTTTAAATTCACAATTTAAAGAAGAATTGAAAGTTTGATTAACTGTTCTTTTTCATTGATTGATAGTTTAACTTCTTTGAAGAATTCTTCATTGAAGGGATCAATGAAGATCAATCCAGTTGATCTTTTTTTCATGTTGAGGAAAGTACTTATAAAACAAGGTGACCAGACATCCTGCTTTTGGTGGGACAGTCCCGATTTTTAACAATTTGTCCCGCGTCCCGTGGTGTTTTAATATATTTTTATTTATTTATTTTTATTTTTTTTTGACAGAGAGAGAGAGATAGATACAGAGACAGAGACAGAGAGAGAACTGAACTGGGGGAGCTCCCAGTTCAGCATATGGTTCCGCACGGGCTGGGGCCGGGATTCGATCCCCGGTCCCCGGCGCTGCAAAGTGAGAGCTTAACTCACTGAGCCATCCCGGCTTCCCCAACCGTGGTGTTTTAAAAATGTCCCGATTTTTGGAAAGAATGCATGATAAGCTAGGGAACGGCGGGAGATAGACCAAATTTTTAATCAAGAACCTCCTCCCCCTCGGTCAATGGTGTCCCACTTTACCAATGTTAAAATCTGGCCACCTTATTATAAAAGGACACTTTAAGACTTTCCAAGTGACTTACAATATTCTTTTTCACGTTTTAGGATAGGTCCTAGTCATTTTCAGCTAAGAAGTTGTACAGAGTTTCAAAAACTTCAGACTGACCTCTTTCAATTCATGCTTTTCAGAAGTCCTGATTGTAAATCATTGACTCAATTTTGTTGGTTACTTTAAATATAGTGACTGAGCTGTTTTGAATTCCCATGTAGAATGTGTTTATTTCTTGAAAAATATCTGGTGAATATGCAAGACTTTGAAGCTAATCATTATCTTAAAATTTTGGAGCAAGAGAGGAAGGATGGTCTTCAAAAAATACTTGGACTTCATGTCTAAGTTCATATATCTGTGTAAGTACTTTGTCATGAGATAGCCACTTTACCTCCATATGCAAAAGTAATATGCTATGAATGTTGTTCATTTCTTCACATAACACTTTAAACAATCTGGAGTTTTGTGGTTGTGATTTCATAAAATTTACAATTTTTACAGCCTCACCAAGAACATCTTTTGGTTCACTAGGAAGAGACTTAGATGCATGCCTTTGTCTATGAATGCAGCAGTGACACCATAGTACACAGGAAGCTACTTCTCTAATTTAGCTGCATAGGCCTATAAAACAACCAGACATAGGCTCGGCTCCACCAATGCATACACCAAAACAATTCAACTAACTAATGTCTTTTTCACTGAAATAAACATTGATTGCATTAAAAATATCTTTGCCTGTGGTACACACTATCAGTGGTAACAAAGTAATGGGTTTTCCTCAATTTTATTTCCTACCGAGTACCTTGTGATTATGAGCAAAATAGATAAATCAGCAGCATCTACACTTTCATCGACCTGGATGGAAAATAATTTGCTCTTTTTAATTCTATCTACTACTACAGCTTCAACATCATCAAACATTTCCTGAATTCATCAAGACATTGTATTGTTTGAAAAAGAGATAGTATTGATCTTGCAGACAGGTTCTTTCCCAAACATACAAAAATAGTATCCTTAATACAAGGAGAAATTAAATCTTCAGCTATGGTGTGGTTTTTACCACATTTAGCTATCTGATAAGCTATATGGTATGAAGCCTCAACTGAATTCTTATTGACTTTCTTTTCTGATATCGTATGAAGTATACAGTTGGACACTTTTCTAAGCACCCAAAAGAATGTATTTCTTTGTTTGTATACTTAAGATGCCAACTTTCTAAATGCTGCATGAGTAGAGAGGGTTTCATGCAACCATTGGATAATATTTTCTCACAAACAACACACAAAGGCTTAGGACAGTCATCATCCCTTACAAATAAAAATCTAGAATTAATATACTCTTCAGAGTATTTCCTTTTCTTCCATGTAGTATCTGAGCCACACACTTTTTTACTGTCTCCTGCTGTGGGTGTGCTCATAGCTGTGGACACATGGTGGTGGGTTATAATCCATATAAAGTTCTGGTTTTTGAACCATTGCTATTTTCAACCACTGATCCATAACAGACACGCTGAAAAATCATTGACAATAATAACTGAAACTATGTTAAACATTAAATAAAAAAACTACTTGGAAGGAATCACAATGAGGAAACCTGAGATGGCTCAGCAGGTTAAGTGCTTGCTTTGCAGCCCCAGGGTCTGAGGATTGAATACTTGCCCCCACCTGTGCAACCCCTATGATAAATTGTGTTGTGGCCCTAGTTTGGTTCCCACTGGGATGAGCTTCCTATGTGGGAGGCTCACAGTTTGGCCCCTGGCTTGCAGGGGCATGCCTCCCATGCAGGAGGTCCCCAGCCTGGTTCCCAAACTGTGCAGCCCCCACCCCCCTGTGTGGAATGAAACTATGTCAAAAAACTAATGACGTACAACTAGGGAGACTGCTCTGGCCCTCCCTCCATCCTTCTCTTTGCCTCTCTCTCTGTCAAAAACAATAAGTCTTAAAAAAAAAAAAAAGAGACATGATGAAAGATAACACACTTACTTTTACACAGTCAATAACTAACCTGATCAAACAGTCTGGCTACAAATGTATTTACATGTTTGGGGAAGTTTTAGAAACATCACAAATAGATTTTTCTGAAACTGGGTAATGATTGGCTGAAGAGCAGTTTGGAGTAAGGGTTCATAGCCATGCCCTCACCAACCATCATTTGCTAGTGTGATCTAATTTTTAAGTGTTTCCATTAACGATGATTTTAACATTTATTGTTTCATAACTAACATTTTGTATTTCTTTATTTTACTTGTTTTTTATCCATTACTGATTATTTTTCACATACCCCTGAATGGCCCTCCATGTACCCCCAGGGTCATGTGTACGACCATTCGGGAGCTGATACCCTAAATCAATAACAAGAAGGTCAGTAGAAAACATTGTCTAGCAGTCTTGTCTCAGCCTTTGGATATTTAAGACTTAAGTCTAGATTTGTACTAGAATTTATCCTTATCTGAGAAACATATGAAATAATAAAAACACCTACAGCCCTTTGATAGGTAAAAAGCACTCAAATCCAACACACAAAAACAAAAGAAAATTCCCATTAGAACACAGTCTGGATTTAATATGAAGAAATATCTGGGGGTGATGCAACAGCTCAGCTGTTGAGCTCTTCCTTCACAATCATGAGATATGGTGTTTGATTTCCAGCCCTGGCCCAAGCAACCCCATATGCTGAACTGCAGTACAGCTGGTAACTGCCAGGATGGCTTGACAGAGAAGGTTCTCACCTTCCATGCTGGAGGTCTCCAGTTCAGTTCCTGCCCCATACAGTCCTGCATCCACCTGTGTGGAATGAAACCATGTCATAACTAATGATCTACAACTATGGAGACTGCTCTGGACCCTCTCCCTGCTCTCTCTCTCTCTCTCTCTCTCTCTTACCTTCTCTCAAAAACAATAAAATGATTCTTAAAAAAAAAAAAAAGAAATATCAAACTCAGATTTAGAAGAAGTCTACAAAATAACTGAATAGTATTCTTCAAAATTGTCAATGTCATGATCGACAAGAAAAGACTCTGGAACAATTCCAGATAAAGGACATAAATATACTTGTCATCTGACTAATAATATAATCCAATATAATTTTTGGATTTAATAAATATTATGAAGCAAATGAAGAGGTTTGAAGGAGGTCTATAAATTAGATAATAAAGATTTATCAATGTTATGCTGATTATACTGTGATTATGTAAGAGATTATATTAAGGGTTTGCTGTGATCATTCTACAGGTGTAGCATGGACTCTCATCCAGAATTTGATTCTGTCATTGAGATTTGATGACATATACAACTAGTGTATGAAAGAGGCTGTGAAAAGGTTTATTGCTTACACAATTGATATCTTTGGGTGAGCAGGGCAATCCTCCTAAGCAAGCCTAAGAGAGCCAGGATAGGAGACAGGCTAAGAGTTTTAATTATGGTTGGGGGGTGGAGCCAGACAGAGGGTTCCTCCACACAGGCAGGGCCTTTCATGGTCTGAATCTCCTGATGGCACCAAAGATAAGAGCATTGGACCTTCTCAGCAGCTTTCTCAGAGGAAAAGGAGGGGTATGAGGTTTAAGAGCTGACAGCTCTTAAACATCAGAAAATGGAGTCAGATGCTTTATCACAGGGTTAAAGTGGGATTATGTCTACAGCCTACTCTAAAATAGATGAGAAAAATTATATGTATGTGTATATATAGAGGGCTCTCCGAGAAAAAATCCAGCCATAAATGCCTCTACTTTTTATATAACATGGCTGGATACTTTTCAGATAGCCATGTAATATAAAAAGTAGAGGCATTTATGGCTGGATTTTTTCCAGACAACATATATATAGATGGTATGGATATTAGATAGATGTAAAATTGGGAGTGCCAAAAAATGTATACACATTTTAAGAGATGTTATATTTGTATTACTTTTCAAAGTTGAATTGAATGATGGTAGCATTGTGTAGTATGATGTTTGCTCAAAAGATGGCATTAATCAAATAAATGCTAGCGTCATCATGTGACAGGCAGGACAATGGAAGAGAATGGCAGAAGCATGGTTGTTTGAAAAGTGCAAGACCATTTTGAAGTGATATTTGAAATTAAAGAACATCGTGGAAGTACAAAAACAATGGATGCATAAATATGCAACAGAACCTCCAACACACCTAACAATTGCATGCATTTGTGATAAGTTTGAGATGTGTGGTAAATTAAAACGGCATGTGCAGTGATACAAGTAGACACTTTGGTCAACATTGCTCAAGCAGTAGTTCGCCATAATCAGAAGTGTCTGGTCACTGATGGTAAGCACTTTGAGCACCTCTTGCAATTGCAAAAGTCAAATGTGACTTGTATTCATCTTTTGTTATTGGTATGTATTGAGTATTACAATTTTAACACAGTTTTTTCCTTTCTTAAAATGTGTGTACATTCTTGGGCATCCTGTGTGTGTGTGTGTATATATATATATATATATATATATATATA
>PVKE010049455.1:0-11266 GCA_004027555.1 Craseonycteris thonglongyai | reverse complement strand
AATTTCTGATTTCTTCCAATAAAAACAAATAAGATTTACAGATGTGTAATTAAATCCTGAATTTTCATAATATGAACTATTATTATGTGGCCTGTTCAATTCACTATATATTTTCTGATACAAAATCATGCTCTCTACAATATACAGATATCCATTATTGTTGGTCATTGTAATTCTGAAATATTGGGAATCAAGTCAGAGTTGAAGACAAAGTAAATAACCCTTAATATTCAATTTGAATTTAGAGTTTGAGAGCACCATAGATTTCCTTGGCTTTATTTTTACACAAGACACAACTTAGGTTATGACTTTATTCAAGGTGACTGACTTAAGTCGTAATTCTTTTATAATACTTCATATGATAAGTTTGTATATAATTCACATAATATTCATAGTTTATACATATTCATAGAAATGCAATGAACAAATTTAAGTTCAAAGCAATTCAAAAAGGAAGGTACTTTATCTCTGTCTTCAGGGTGTTTTTGTTGTTTGTTTTGTAAAATGACCAGTTATTGCATGCAGCTCAAGTGTTTGAGGTCTTAAAAAGTAATGCATGGTACTAATACATGATACAGTTTGATTGAACCTGGAAAATATTATGCTAAGTACAAGAAGCCAGACACAAAAAACTACATATTGTTTAATTTATATGAACTGTCAGGAATAGGCAAGGTACATTAGTGGTTGCCAGGGTCTGAGGGGAAGGGGTAGGGTTGTGGAGGGTGATTCTAATGCATACATGGTTTTTTACTGGGTGGTAAAATGTTCTGAAATTAGTGGTGATGGTTGCACAGCTTTCTTATGTTTAAAACTACTAAACTGTACATTTGAAAAGTGAATTTTATGGTATATGAATTGTACCGCAGTAAGGAGACAAAAACCAGTGATGCATATATAGCACTTAGGGGGCTCCTGATATGTAATAAGCTCTCCATAAAGATTAGCTCCTGTTAGTAGTAACTATTTGCGAATTTTAAGAAAGTAATGCAGAAAATCTAGGATGTGTAAAATTGTACTTCACTACATGTGATGCAAGTAATTTAATCACTAAAAGCATATTTTAGTTATTTTTGTTAGTAGTAGCAGTGTTTATAATGTGAAAAAAATCCTTGCTAACACTAATTTCTAGTGGTAGCTATAGGATTTTTCTTTTGCAGGAAAGAATCTCATGTTTTTAGTCACCAATACAATATTTCAACAGTTTTTTAAGTATAAAAATAAATACCACCAAAATGATAAATATATTTTTAATTTATTTTATTGTTTGAGAAAAGGTGAGAGCTGGAGAGAGAGAGAAAAAGAGAAGGAGGGAGGGACTTGGGCAGTCTCCATAGTTGTATGCCATCAGTTGTGACACAGTTTCATTCCACACAGGTGGATATGGGGTCTCATGGGGCTGAAACTGAACTGGACGCCTCCCACATGGGGGCCACCTTTGCCACCATGTCATCCTGGCGATTACCAGTTACACTGCAGTTCTGTATATGGGTTTGCACGGGCCGAGGGCAGGATTTGATCCTCAGATCTCGCGGTTGCAAGGAGAGCACTCAACCTGATTAGTTATCCTGGCATCTCATACATTTTTTGTTACGTATATTTTTCCACAATTTAAAAGATAGACAAATATCAAGTCTAATGAGAGTTGTTCATCCTTAGTCTTTACTTGCCGTGTTTATGGTCCTGTCTTTTTTTTTTTACTAATTTGAAGATATAGAAATCTTTCATGGTGGCAGGTTATATATAGCTTCAGCTTGGTGCTTTTAAAATCAAAATTATTAACAGCTAACGTTTTGTGTTCATATATATCAGGCACTAAATAGAGCACACAGGAAAAATTTCATACCTTAAATCCGTCTCAAAATGTTGCTGTGATAAAAGGTTCAGTGCTTTTGGTCTGAGGGGAGGGGTGAGATGTCTCAGTTCCTCATCTCCACTGTACTCTGTGTCAGTTACTTATCAAGTAGAAAACTCAGAATCTGTAGTAAAAGAGGTGCTACAGGGCTTCACGTAGTGCTGGCAGCAGGAAACATCGGTAGTTTTCAGGATTTCCATGAGAGAGTGTTGAGGACAAAGACAGTTTCCTAAGTGTAACCCGTAGCCCGAGTGCCTAGGATTGTGTCCTGGTATGCAGATGTTTTAACGTAATGGACAGGTCTTCACTGGGATACAATTTAATAATAAATGCATGTATTGTACCTATTATCTAGCTGACTTGATATGACTGGCATTTTGTGTGAACTGGAGTCTGGATTGGGATGGAGATAATCAAGAAGTTCTCTAAATGTTATTACCGTCAAGGAACTTGTAAAGTTATCTGGGGAGGGGAGGGTGTGAAATGCTAAAGAACAGTGTCATAAAACATGCAATTGAATGTAATGAAGTGTTCACGATTTGGTGAAGATGTGAAATGAAATCACAAAGGGAGCACAGGTGGTGAGTGCAGTTACGATGGAAATGATATTTAGGGTAAGCCTTGAAGGACTGCCTAAGGCGGAGAAGGGGTGAAAGGTATTGCAGGCAGGAATACTGACCCATCTTAAGCAAAGGTATAAGCATAAGGGTCATCTCTTCAGAGGTTGAGAGACAAAACCCATTGGCTGGAGCTGGCAAGGTTACAAGTAAGAGGACATGTGACTAGACTGGTTCAGTGAGATGGTTACAGAGACTCTTTAGCATCGGGAGCGGAGAAGGATTTCACCATTTAGGCAGTGGGAAGCCCTTAGTATAGGTTCTCAAACTGGAAAATGATTGAATTGATGTTTAAGAAGAGAGTCATTTGGTAGTTTTATGGAGGATAGTAGAATGGGGATGGAGAGACCGAGGAGTTTGCTCTGTGACGTCCTTTTGTGGGTAACGTACACGTTTATGTAACGCGTAAGTCTTGTCCATGGCAGAATTATTGGAAGTAGGTTGTTACCTTTCTTTTGGCTTTTTCTTTCACATTTTCTTTGTATGTCTGTTTTCATTGCCCCTATCTCATAATAGGGGCTAGAAAATTAGCTGTTATTCATTGAGTTAGTGGTTTTAGAGATCATCTCTTCCAAAAAAACTCAGTTGGATAAGTGATTTTTGTAGACAGCTTTTCTCATAAAAAATTCATTTGCGATGAACGATGACATGGCTTAGAATTTAGTTTTTGGACAGGGCACACTGCCCAACAGAATCACATCATGGAAGAGACCACCTAGAAGGATATCTCACTTTTGAAGACAGTGTTTCTCAGTGTGGACCAGGTGTAACCTGTATTAGAATATCCCGAGGATTGGTTTAAAATACAGCCCCTCTCAACACCTAATGAAGCCAAAAGCTTTGGGAGTACTTGGGGGGAACTTGCATCTTTAACCATCAAATTCAGGTCACTTACGTGCATACTAAATTTTGAGAACCGCTGATTAAAGAATTACAGTTTTCTATGGAATTATTGTAGCAAGTAGTCTGATTTCATTTCCTATATATTAGGTTCTATCTTAATGGGGTATTTCCCAGTACCCCATCTTGTTTGTGGTGTCTTCTTAGGTGGAAGCCAAAAGAACATTAAATAATCTGGTAGTGTTGGTCCACTTTTGCCCTTTTTCTTACAGTACAGTGAATTTCTTGTGTAGTAAAGCACAGTTCCCCCTTTGAATGGTTGGATACTATCAATTAGCAGCCCATCCTATGTTTAATCTGTCAAATCTCATTAAATCAAATTCCTTTTCTATAATTGTGTCAGTGTTACCGGTGTGAGGAGTTGAATGATTCCTATTCTACTTGTTGAAAGTGCTTATTTCAAATCCCTTGTGATTATTAGGCTCCTCCTCAAAGTGCAATGTAATGACCATTGACCCTGTATTTTCAAATTCTAGTAAATTAACCAGCCTTAAAAAAAAAAAAGTTGTAACAGGAATTCCAAAACACTGTCTATTTGGGGAGGGTGAGAGCAATTTACTAAGTATAATTTATGTCTTGCTGGGCAAAAATGCAAACACTTGACCTCATAGCTCCCTTTTTATTGCATCTGGCTTCCCCTTTGCCATTTTATTACCTACTTGGCTAAGACCTAACAGATAAATGGATTTCTTTATTTTCATTTTAAGTGGCGTTAGATACTGAACTCAGAAATATGTATTCCCCGTGACTATAATATGTAACATGCTACTTCATGTTCTAGTTTCCCGGTAACATTGAAATGTTTGCAATGTATCCCTACTGATAATGATACACACTAGAACCTCTTGTTTGTTTTGTGAGTAGGGCAACAGTAGAAAAAAAACCGTTTACCCATATTCTAATTAGCCTGTAAATACTTATGAGTGGCAAATTCTTTGCTAATCATTTGATAATCAGCTTTACTAATCATTTGACAAAGATTCGGAATGTTAGCATTTTAGTCTCAAAATGATAAATCTTTGAAAGTGAAAATGAACTGACGGTAACAACTATAGCCACAAAAGCATCTGTATTATAAAATTATTCTCATTGCTGAAAAAGTTAATTATGTTTTTAAGGTTAATCAGAAGTCGATGAAAGGTTTGTTTTTGATTTCTTTACATGCATAGATTTTCATACACTTTGTTAAGTGCACACACACAGACCCTTTGGGAGTGCAATCTATAAAATACATGTCAGCCTCAGGTGATATTGTAGAATGAGTGTACTTTACCGTTCCCTAGCTTTATTTTGTGCTTTCCTTTTTTCATTTTTAAACTCACCTACCCCCTGACACCTTTTGTGAATAAAAAAAAATAATAACGTTATCCCCCACACTGTCATGCGTTTTTATACAGAGCAAAATCTAACCTTAACTAAAATGAATGATTGACAAATGATCTCAAGTCCAAACAGAATTCTTGACCTTCCATCCCAGACCTTGCACCCACCCTCCGTTGCCCCACTCAGAAAGGTGTGCATTAAGTCTTTTTTGGCCACAGCTCTGCCCTGTTTTTGCTTTTTGCCTCCAGATTGCTTCATCCCAGTTAATCTTGACCTAGACCGGTTGCTAAATTGAAAGTTTATATTGTGGAATTTCGTACTAGATCGCATAGTTGCTTTTACTCTCTTTTTTTTCCCCAGCAATACTTTGAAAAAAATACAAGAGAAAAGATATGTCAGTTATAGCATTGTGGAGCTTGGAAATTTGATCTGTTTAAAAGCAATGTTATGTGTATCTGAATCTTGGTTGTTTTCCATACTTTTCACTGCCTCCTTGGTCAGCATAGAGGATTTTGTCCTAAACAGTTTGTTGTCTGAGTACCTTGAGGACTTGTCCAAATTGTTCAGCCCGTGTAATCACAGTTCATGCATTTCAGATGTGTACAACAAAAACTTCCATAGGTGAAGGGGAATATAGAGTTGCTCAAGCTAATTCTTGGAAGTGTTAACATTGGGAGCAAAGCATTGAATATAGCAAATAAGAATATTCGTGAGGATAGCTGGGAATAGAAAATTTTTATAAAACATAGTAACACTCCCACACTGAGCAACTTTCATGTAAATGTTTATTTCCTTTTAGGAATACTGGCACTCTACTCAATTTGGTCCGTTTATTTTTTCAAATTAGCATTCATTTATTCTGACAAATTGATCAAAATACTCATTTGACCAAAAAAAATGTTAGGTATTTTATCCCATTTATTTTTTTGTTACAGAAGTATTTCCTTTTTACTTTCCACAGAAGTTATTTTTTTGTCATTCAGAATACTATTTGTCTCATGATTACTTTTGTTTTATTTTTAAAAATAGTACATGCTCACCTTGAAAAATTCACTACCATGGGAATGAAGTTAAAAATTCAGAGTTAGCCAGCCATCCAGTTCTTCTGCTATGCATCCTCACGTATCCTCAACACTTCCAGTACACTTGAGCACGTCATTCTTTTTAATACTTGCATAATAATCGCATCTCAGCCTTTTGGCTAAGCTCAGGTGCACTCCTTACATGGTATTCCAGTGTTTAGTGAATTTTCTACAGAGAAGCATTTCAGTTGTTTTCTAGTTTTCTGTCTTAACACTAAGTCTTGGCAGAGTTCTAAATGACATTACCGGTACTGCTTTTTAGGACATGTTATTCTAGAGTTCTTTCAAGGCTTCAGAATTTACACGGAATTTCTTGACTCAATGTGTATAATTTTAAAAGCCATCGATTCAGGGAATTAGAGTTAACTTTTAGGAAATTGCTTTCGTAGTGTCATCTTATCCTAAACCTAATAAAGCATTGTCCTGTAGACTGAGAGGAGAAAGTGCAAAACATATGGGCAAAACCACCGGTTCACTTTCCACTTTGATTTTCCCTATTAAATGCTACATGTCCATTCAATATGTGATTCCAGGGCATATTTTATTGATATGATTGGTTGAATAGGAAGAGAGTTATATGGTGGTAAGTGCTTTATAACTTAGTACGGATAGGCCTTGAGCCAGGAGCATAATTTTCCCATTCCATCCCCCCAAAACAGAGAAGACAGAGGAAATAGTTACAAAGCAGGGCCCTTCGAGTGGCTACAGATACTGTTGTATGGGGTGGGGGTGGGGTTATGGAGTTGTACAAAAATCTTAGATAGCTTTTTGGTGAAAACTGGTTTAAGGGTGAGTTATTTAAAATAATACCCTTCTAATTATTTGTATAGCAATCCTGTTTTTCCTACTAACTCCATTCCTCAGGAGCAAGGGTATTGTCTTATTCACCCTTTTATTCCTGATCTTGCCTTACATGTTACACAACAAATATTGGCCGATAAATTAATAAATGGAAATAATGAAGAGGAAGTACATTATAGAAATATTTAAATCCTAGTGGTCAAATAGAAAAAGAGCTCTGCATCTACTCTATACATATTCTGTGCAAAAACCAACTAACTCCCCAATCTGCAACTATTTGTATTATGTTTGGTTGAAAGGAAAGCATAAGAGCATGATTCAGAGAAGCCATTATTTTCCCACAGAATGAAATTTGGTTGTTAGCATTCATCACTGAAAAGTGTCACTTTGACTCCTTTCCTGCTTTATTTTCTGCAATGGAAAGTTATGGAAATTAAGTTTGAAGGAAATTATTTCAGCCTACGAGAATTAAAAATATTCCGATTGTTTTTTTAAACTTATGCTTTACTTTGAACTCATGTACAATATTTCAGTCATAATTGCATGTAATGAGGCATATGAGGGCTGTCTTTGAGGTCAAGTGTTATTTGACATTTATCTTAGTAAACCTACCTACAACTAATTTTATTTCTGATAACCTTTGAGATTTAAAAGAAAAAACCCAAAAGCTTTAAGTATTATTTGAAAACGAAAGCAAAATACATATGAGAAAGTGGGCCACTTAATATTGACAATGCAAAGTTTCAAAGCATTTAAGAATTTTAAATATATAATTCTTGTTCTATAATTAGTACCTTTGGTAACGTTTTGGATAGATCAGATAGAGGTATTTTCAAAATGGTTATTAAAAAAAAAAAGATTTGTTGTTTGAGAGAGAGAAGGAAGAGGGCCCAGAGTAGTCGTCATAGTTGTACATCATTAGCTGTGACATGGTCTCATTCCACTCAGGTGGATGTGGGGCTGTGTGGGGCCTGAACTGAACTGGGGGCCTCCCGCATGGGAGGTGAGAAGCTTCGTCTCCCAGCCGTTTTTCGGTTACCAGTTATGCTGCAGTTCAGCATATTGGTTTGCAGAGGCCGGGGCAGGGGATCAAACCCTGGACTTCACGGCTGAGAGGCAAGTGCTCAGCCGCTGAGCCATCAGGGAATCCCCCAAAGAGGTTATTTTTTAACAGTTTTGATGCCATTGCATGTTCTTGCTGTCACCAACCTGATTAATTTTTTAAAGTACTGTTTAGTTCTTTCCATTCTCTGATATTATATATCTGGTTTATTTTTATTGGAATGTTTAATTCCAGTAGAGTAGGAAATTTTTTTTAATTACAATTTTTAAAAGATTCCAAAAGAATAATATATTTTTAGTTGTGCCTCTGAAAATTCACTTACAGAGAAAATTGTATTTTGGGATTCCACACTTTACCAGTAGAGGGCACTGTGCATCTATGAAAGGAAACCTAGTTCTGTCTTCTGGTGGTAAGCTGGTTGTCCTATCTACTATTCATCGTTGGTATTTGTAGTTTTAACCACATCCCCACTTTCCTCCAACCTCACAACAGAGTCACTTGCCTGTCATCATCTAAGAGATAGTCATTTGCTTTTACACATAATGGGAGAACATCCTGATACTTAGTGAAGTCATGGCGCATCTTCCGATCGTATACTTAGGTGCATCAGCTAAAGCACCAAAAATTATGATTTTACAAGAACAGTCACAGAATCTAAGAGTTTGAAGAAACTTTTAACATTCAGTAGATTCAGCATCAATTATTTTAACATTTAATTTGCTAATCGGAAATAGTCTCAAGGAAATTCTTTTCAGAACAGTTCATCTGCTAATTAATATTGTGGATTTTTACTTATTAACACTACTTATTTATACCTTCATTCTTTGAGTCTATCAACAAAATTTCTCAAAGGAGAATGTTGTTTTGTGAAGTTACCTCCACAGATGTATCTGCTGGTAATAGCAGTGGAACATTCAAGAACTAAACGGTTGCTCATTTGTTATAAAACTGTAACAGTACCCTTGCCCGATAGTCAGAACAGATCTGTAAATCTGCACCTAGCTTTGTACGGCGACCCAAGTTACTTTCGAGGTGGGTGTTGAAGGTAATATGAAATGTAAAAAGAGCCATCCACCAGTGGGAACCAAGAAACACTGTGAAAGGCCAGTGTGATTGGGCCTCAATTTGTAGAAGGAGGATACTGTGTCAGATGAGTGCCAGCTACCTAATCAGCAGTGGTCACAGCAGGGTCCTGGAGGGAGACTGCCTGGAGTTGAATCCTGGCTCTGCCCCTTCCTGGTTCTGAGGTTATCTTGTAGTTACCCTCTGCACCTGCATTTCCTCATCTGTAACACTGAATTCTTAGACCTTATTCTGTTCTTGACTGCTCCCTAAGGATTAAAATAGAGTTTAGTCAGTGTTTTCTTTAATTAACCCTCAATTAATGACATCTATATCAAGAAACTAGATGTGTATATAATTTTTAACGATTTAAGCTTTCTATATCAAGAAACTAGATGTGTATATAATTTTTAACGATTTAAGCTTTCTCCATTTATTTTCTTTAAAGTTCTCATGTTAATTCAATAAGTTTCCTTCTTTAGATCAAATACATTATTCTTTAATTTTTCCCGTGGAATATATAATCACATTTCAGTTGCTGTGTTTAATGACTCATACTGATACTTTTTTGTATTTAAATGTTCTAATTATCATTGGAAATTCCAAGACACAAGTTTTTAAAAAAAAATTTTTTCCCCAGAATATTTCTGTAACATTCACTTTATTACAGTGTTCTATATCAGAAATCTATTATGTCACTTATATGGTATTTATATTCAATCAAACCAATTAAAATATTTAAAATAGTAATCTGACCATTGTATATATAAAAGTTCTGTTAACTTTTGAATTCTGTATAATAAAAATGTATTACCCACATGTCAATTCTGTGTGGAAGACACCAGTATAGACACAGTCTTACAGGCATAGATTTGGTCTTCAAAGATGAGACCAGCAAATATTTAAAATTTTTATTTTCACTATATGCTTTTAAATTTCATACCAATTATCTACACAGTCATTGCCTCTTGGTAGGTGGGATTATCCAATTATAATGAGACATTTTGGTTCCAGTTTGCCACAGTCTACAACACATACATGAACTGGGGTCGGGGTGGGGGTGGGGGTGGGGGTTCTTACCTAATTGTGTTGTCTGATAAACATCTGGCATTTCTTAGGGGAGGAGAGAGAGAGGGTTTCTAGAATGGATAGAAGGCCATAAGCTAGAAAATCTTCATTAAGTTAGGAGCCTTGTATTTCTTAGTCAAAGGGTATTAAATATAAGGTTGACCGAGGAATTCCCTGAAAGAATATACCTTATTAACATCTAGACAGCTATACTTAAACTTTTAAACTAGTCATGCATGTGGGTACCACCCCCCTCACACACACACACACACACACACACACACACAAACCCAAAAAAAACCACCAAAAAACAAACATCTAGTACAAAACATCACGTAGCACAGTATGAATCTGGCTGTTTCCTTATAAGCAAATGCATTTTAGCTGTTCTGTAAGTCAGCTAGCAGAGAGGGAGGGAGATCTTTCTGTCCACTTGTCCCAGTTATATTAGCATCTTTTCTGTGTGATGAATTTAGAATGTTGAATTAATTTATCTAGATGGCCTAATGGCTAGCAGACAGGTTAACTCTTACTGGAATATGTTGTGCAAGGACGAGCAGGCTGTGAGGCTGCAGCTGGAGATAACAAATTCTGTTTGAGATTCGTGGATGTTCGAACTGGCCTTGGGACTTAGAAACTTTATCTATCTTAGAACAAAGGAAATTAGAGCTGGAAGGCACTGGAGAGATTAGTGTCCATGGTTAAGAATTCGATGTGTCAAACTGGGGAGATGAGGAAATTTGAAAAGCATGTTTAACGTGCTTTGTTTCAAAGTGCAAAATAAAACTTCAGATCCTCTTGGTTGAAGGAAAGCATGTGGCATCTGAACATGTGCAAAGGATTGTAGGGTCTGAGATGATGCTAACCCGTCTCTCTGCCATAGTTCCCTTGTCTATAAAGCAGGAGTGCAGATACCAGCAATTTATTTTGCCTATGCATCAAATGATACCCCCAGAAAAATTCCTTGGAAGTTTGGGGAAACTGAAACTTATTTTATAAATGAATGGTGCTATTTGTTACACTGCTAGAAACCACATTATCAGTCTCTGGGAACTGAAGATAAAACAGAATTATCTCCGGCTTTCTCTAATGAAGAGGAAAGAGGCAGGAGAAATAGAGTTTCTGGGTTTCCCAAATAAAAATGCAGGACACCCAGTTGAATTTGAATTCAGATAAACAACATGACTTTTTAATAGAAATATGTCTGAAATTCAAATTGACCTGGCTGTCCTGTGTTTTGTCTTGCATCCCTAATGAATTAGAAGACTGGAATCTGAGTATAGCCAAGACACTGGCTGATGTCCTGATGTCTTGGAATGTTGTGTAGGGTTTCACTAGTGGCCTTAGTGTTTGTTTTTTATTTTAAGATTTATAGGGGAAAGCCGGGACGGCTCAGCGGGTTGAGCGCTCGCTTTGAGGCCATGAGGACCGAGGATCGAATCCCGGCTCCGGCCCAGGCAGGACCCACGTGCTGAACTGGGGAGTTCCCACAGTT
>PVKE010049454.1:0-11259 GCA_004027555.1 Craseonycteris thonglongyai | reverse complement strand
CTCAGTACCAGATTGTGCCTTTCCAAGAACCTAGTACTCCAGGATACAGTGGCCTTAAATCCTTTGCTGTTATCTGGGTTAGATTTGGCCCACTGAAGTGCAAACATACGTATTTTGTTTCGTGTCACTACATAACCATTTTGACGATGCTCAAGAACCATGTCTGCTACATGCTTTTCAAGTTCTGGCCAATATGGGGCGCCTCTTCTTAATGCACACTTACTCCTTGGCATACTCTTTAATGCATCTTCATTTGCTTTCCAGTCTCGGACCATCTTTTCTGTTACTCCATATTGTCTTGCCACAGCACAGTTATTGTGTTCCTTGGCAAGGTTTACAACTTTCAGTTTGAAACTGGCTTCAGATTTCCTTCTTCTTGCTGGAGCCATGATGGGTTCTTTTCTACCAGCCATTTGTTGTACACCCACTAATCTTTTAGGCCGGGGTTATACAGTACTGTAGCTTCAGCTACACACAGAATGTTCTATTACGGTAGCTTTTAACTCACTGTATGTGCCCTAATACTGTAGCATTGGCTACATACAGAATGTCCTATAAAGGCACTGTACCTTTTTGCCCATTGGATGTGCTCTAATACAGTCAATTTGTCAATCTGGACACAATGCATGTGTCCTGATACAGCAGCTTTGGCTACACAGAACGTTCCTGTGCTGCAACTGTATGTACCACGGTGAGCCAATCACAACAAGCAAAGGTTCAAAGGCTATAATAGACCGCCTCCTGACTCTGGGCAATCTGAGCAGGCTTTTTACTAGAACACAGTGTAGCTTCGGGTACAGAACATGTATATTGCATGCATAAAAAGCCTGCTTGGATTGGCTGAATTAGAGAGGCGGTCCGAGCAGCCTTGCAGTGATTGGTGTGGGATCGAGTTGGAAAATTCGTTTAGTGGCATATCCAGATGATTTTCAGGATCGAGTTGGAAAATTTGTTTAGCGGCATATCGAGACGTTTTTCGGGATATACTCGGCGTATAAGACGACCCCCGATTTTCGGTTGACTTTTTTTCGTTTCAAAAGTCATCTTATACGCCGGAAAATACGGTACCATTCCTAAAGTTTTTTTTATTTCTATAATCTTAATGGTTAGCAACACCCACAATTAATCTATTAGGTAGGTTAGCCCCTCTTTACATCAGGACACAAAGGGTAAGCATTCAAATAGGCTATTGAATCATAGGTTTAGAACTATAAATAGGCCTTCTGTTTTCTAGAAAAATATTTCTTTCCATCACACGTTTTTGTCTGAACACGCCTTTACACTCTCAAAATTACAGGCAACTCACATTCTGCACAGTATAGTGTTAATGGAAAAGTGAAACATATCAGAATCTTGCAAAGCTAGGAATGGCTATATATAGAAACCCAAAGAGCTTTGGTTTATGTAGCTTATATCTCTGGATATTTGCTATTTTATATACTTAAAGTGAGAAAAAAATTATTGTTAAATTTATTAGGGTTACATTGATTAGTAAAAATTACGTAAGTTCCAGGTGTACAACTCTACAGCGCTTTGTCTGTGTTACAATATATGTTCACCACCCGAAATTTTAAAGCAAAAGACACATTAGCACACATTGATAACATCACGTCATGATTCTGTGAAATTACACTGTATATTCCAGAAAAAGTAAGAGCGGAAAAGAGTAAAGACAAATAACATCCTGATATTTTTATGAAAATTGGTGGCTTTCACCACTTAGATGCCAATGAAAGGGTCTGGGAACATCCAGTGTTACCAGAGGGGAACAGGGTCCAGGCTCATGCTGCCTGTGCTGTTCAGCCAATAGCCTGACACAGGAGTTGGGTCATAGAATATGTGTTTATTACAAGGGCACCCGTGACCTGAGAAGGCAGAGATTGGGTGGAAGAAAGGAAAAGCGCCTCTATTTCAGAGCTACAAACAACATGCAAGGAGAAATAACCCTGCTGCTACCCCCAGAACTGTCCTAGACTGCACTCAGAGCCCTTCTCCCTTCTAACACTACCATCCCTTGGAGAAGACTGGAGGTTGCAGAATGACCTTCCACGCAGGTCTCCGAGGCAGCAGACAGCAAAGTCCAAAAAGGCCCAAGCGGAAAAGAGAACTGTCTCTGTCCTTCCTCTGCTCACCTTCCTCTGGGAAGCACAAGCAGCCAGTGCTTAGTCTTTCAGGTGGACCTCGGACTTCCACAGAAATAGAGGGGCCATCTCTGGTCTTCTAGCCCAGTGATTCCAGTGCTGAGCTCCCTCTCTGTTGGCTGTATCTTCTTTGGCTACGGTCCGCTGCTGTACCTGATGCGCCTAACTGACTGCCTCCTGCTAACTGCAAACACCTCTGGGTTCCCAAAAGTCCTGTCCAAAAAGTCCTGTTTCCATGTTTATGTCCTAGTCAGTAACTGACAGGAGGGTTTCTTTCCCTGTCAATCACAGCCCGTTACCACTAATTACCCACATCCGCCAGCCTGCATCACTTTGGTTCTTGTCAGTTTTGGTGCTAATCATATCTACCTCCAGCAGCTCCCCCTAGCTTTCATTGTAACAGAAGTAAGATGTCTGAGGTGCCTGCCTGCTTATTTATGGCTACTCTGGGCAGCCTCTTCCTTTAGCGGCCCTTTCCTTCTTCACCCTGCTACACCAGTAGTGCCTGTACCACACTTTGAGAACAGCTACAACATACCATTTGTCATGATAGCACTTAATACGTGGTGCATGCCCCCCATCCTTCTACTCAGCTACATCACAGTCTCCCTCCTCTTTAGTAATGGTTTTTCTAATTCTCCCATTTGTTGTTCAGCTGGATCATTAATATCCTACTAGACGCCTTTTGACTCCATGTCCTCTCAAGGTCCATTGACACTTCTCCAGTAGGCCTATCTTCTGGATTTAAATGAAAGAGAACAGGCCACAGAATCTAGGAGCTTTCTACAAATCTAATAATAAACTTTCAAAACCAGCAATGAGAAACAATAGGACATGTCTCAGCTGAAGGGAGAACCCAAGAACCCGGAGCTGTGAGCAAGCTTTACAGAGGTGGCCCAGGCCAAACTGGAAGATGAGTAGCGGGCTGCTTCCATGTGACCTGGTGAGAGGAGGCCACAGAGCAGTGTACAAAGTTGAGTAGGGCATGGCAGTGCATACGCCAGCTGCCACCCATCCAGAGGTTTCATGAATAATCAAGAATGTGGACACACAGTGGTTGGCTACTTAATGCAGTTTATAGACAATGCAATTTCCTGTGTTTTTAGAACATCATGAAATGTTGATGCAATGCCCTTTCCTTTCACATTGAAGCTGTAAAATGTCACCACCGTTTTTAGTTTATTAGATGACATGTTACTTTAAAACTCTGGTTTCACAGATACCAGGCTCTGTTGTTGCATAAGGTCAATATTATTTTCTGCCTGTTTATACACAGTTTGACAAACTAAATCAATTTTTATTCTTTAGGAGACTAGAGCCTCAGCTAATAGCTTAGAATTTCTATATACCACATTTCTTCATAACAAATCCTTATACTAATGATGTTATGTATATCAAAACATCTCCATATCATAGGTTTTCACACCTAAGTTAGTTTAAGATATGCTAATTGATTACTAAACACACTTTCATATAATTCTGCATTATCTACAAATGTTTATTGCACTCCTATTAGGCATGGATCACTGGACTGGTTGCTGGTTATAAAATAAAACTATAAAATATAGCTTTCTTTAAATACGGTCTAGATGAGAAAATACATATGCATTCATAAGCATATGTGGGTAGACACAATGCAGTTAACAATGATATAAGGTAAATGCTAAATGTCAGGTGCTATAGACCAGAAATATAAAATGATAGAGTGAGAATCCATGGTAGAAATCTGTTTTTATCAGTTCAGCTTTCCTTTGGAAATATACCTCCTCCACCCCATTTAGACCATGTGATTTAATAAGAGTACAATAAACCCCCAAGTCCAGTGGTGTGTACATGACTCCATCCTGACTAATTAACACATTCTTCTCCCTAGTCACACTATTTCACAGCAGAATCAATGAAAATCTGATTCCTGATTTATTGGAACAATGTAGATGGAATTATTTCTGTGAAGGTAGTCAATTAGAAGAGTTCTCTAATGGTACATTGATAGTTTAATGGATAAACAATATGTGATAGATGATATAGATGTAGATAGATCTAGATGGCATAGACTTACATAGATATATTTATAATATTACTCAGGCAGAAAAAATAATGCAATCTTGTTATTTGTGATACATAGATGAACTTAGAGAGCATTATGTTGAGTGAAATGTCAGTCAGAGAAAGCAAATACCGTGTGGTTTCACTTATATGTAGAATCTAAAAGATAAAGTAAATGAACAAAGAAGACAAAAAAAAATCGTAACAGATTCAGAGATACAGAAAAGAAACTGTTGGTCGTCAGAGGTGGGGAAGGGGCAAAATAGGTGATGGGAATTTAGAGATACAAACTTCCAGTTATAAAAATAATAATTAATGGGGACATAATGTACAACATAGAAAATACAGCCAATAATATTGTAATAGCTTAGTATGGTTTGGATGGTAACTAGAGTTATTGTGAGGGTCATTTCATAATGTATATATGTACCAAATCATTATGATGTACACATAAAGTTAATAGGTACTTTATGTGTATTGTACATTAATTAAAAAATTAAAAATAAATTAAAATTTATTTTATTTTTGGAAAACTGTAAATAGAGAAAACAGAATAGAGTAGAAAAACAAGAATGTTCAAGATGGAAAATGAAGAGGGAGAGAAAGGTATAGTGCAAAATTTAAATTCTAATTTGGTGTAATATAGTTTTCATGTATGGAAATAGATGTAAAGTTTTACAAAAGGGAAAGGACTCAGTTTAGTAGAGGTAGCAATTGGTGAATGGTTTTAGGGACATTCATAGTTCAGCAATGGAATTCAGAACTAAAATTAATGATAGTAACTTAAAAAGAAGAAGCCAAACATATCTACTATATACCAAGAGTATGGGGTTTGTCCTCCCACTGGCCTGCCTATAAAATTGTGTAACACGATGAACCACTTATAAGCAATTGTCCAAATCCCTCCCATTATTAGTTATTGTTTTAGTTTGTACATTCAAGTGCATTTTAAAACAATTAAATGTTATAAGGCTTATAAAAAAAAACAAGCTTTTTTTTCTGTTTGTTTTTCTTTTGCTACTTCCAGCACTAAAGAAAAAATACTCTCGTTTTTTACCTGTTTCTTTGTATATTACCATCACATTTCCAAATAATGTTTATACTTTTTCACCTTAAATTTTTTTTTATTTCCAACAGCATCTATTATCTTCTTGTCAAGTTAGTTGTAGATGGCTACTTATCACCTACTTTCAAGTCTCCTCAAACAGAATCTTGTTTTTTGATCAATTTACCAGTCAGTATTTACTTGGACTATGTAAATATTTATACACTGTCAATATTGTTCACCACTGAGTCACATCATGCTCTGATTAGGATTCATTATTTTTAATCCCATAGCCTTCACTTATCTGCTCCATCAAACCTGTCAAAAAAATTTTCAGGAGTCTTACTTTGCAAATGCTGAAATATATCAGATAACTTATTGATTTCAATTTTCTTTTTGATCCTTTTGGAACCCTCTGTCTCCTCTGTTCAATCTTAACTTTGAGCTCTTTGTCTTCAGTCCTGTTTTCAAATCACTGGATGCTGTGGAGTGCAGACCTCTTGGCTTTCAAGCAATTTGTTCCTAGTTTGTTCTTTCTCTTTCTGTTCCATCAGCTAGTGTGTCCCTATCTGCTCCATCAGCTAGTGCATCCCTATCTGCTGACTTTTCCAAAACTATTAGGTATGTATATTGTGACACTAACTTTTTGAAAACTCCTTTCCTAGGTTTTAGTTTTGACTAGGAGAGGAGATAACCATAAGTAGTCAAACTACCTTGATTATTGGAAATTTCCTCAATTTGCTTTAATCTCTCTTGTTCCTTTCACTGTAGTTCTGCATTTCATATTCCCTATTCTTTTTGGAATATGAAAAACAAAGTATCTTTGAAATTTTAAAAGAGTTTCCTTTCCATTTAAAGTTTGTTTTTGTTTTTTTGATATTTATGGTTACCTTCAATTTGACTCATTTTTGTCCCTTAAATTCATAGTTTATACCCCTCATAGTCCTCTGCATTTCCAAAATTTCTGTTAAGAATTATAAATAAATCAGAAATGCTTTTCAGGTCCCTAAGCTTATACTAACAGAGCTTACTAATATCCCTGACTTGCTTAAAAATCATAATTTAAAAGTACGTCAATCACTTTGAACTGATTTTAGAATGATGCCTAATATATTTAAGGAATCTTAAAATCAGTGGTCCACAAATCTACACAAATCTTGGTAAGTTAATCAGCATTTTCCCTTAAGATATATTCACTTCAAAAAACTGTAGCATATCTTTAGCTAGTGGCTGTTTGAAACATAAAAATTTAGCGATAACAGATTCCAATGCATTTTTGCATTTTCCCTCATCATCCCACTCTACCAAATAAGTTCAATCAGCTAAAGACGGCAGACTGAACGCCACACACTTGGTATTGATCCCACCCACAGACCTGCTATGAGCCAGGAATGCAAGTTTTAGATCAATCACTTTATGCATTCATTTCCCCTTCAGCGAAACAAAAACAAAACAAAATGACCAAAATAAAACAAAACAAACACACAAACAAAAATGGAAAAGGAACTAGAAAACCATTTGTGGCATATTTTTAGGTGCTTATTATAATATCTTATATGTTTTTATTCAGTAATATAGCTTTGAGTAATATACTCTTAACATAGACATGTTATTTATTTCTTTTTAGCCGTGAAGAAAAAGGAACCCTCAGACACTGCTTGTGGGAATGAAAATTGGCAAAAACACTATGGAAGGCAATATGGAGATTCCTCAAAAAAATTGTAATGGAGTTGCCATATGACCCAGCAATCCCTCTTTTGGCTATCTTCCCAAAAAACTTACAATTTTTCAAGTGTTTTTTTTAGCAATTAATACACTTTATCTGGCCATGCCCATTGGAGCTCTGTTAGAAATAGAACATAAAGGAGGAGATATAGCCAATCGTCATTCATTAATATTTGCAAATTCATATACTTTCTAAAATCTATATGTGAACCCCAAAGCAATACTCCAAACATATTCAAGGTCACTCACAGACAATCAACAACAAAATATTAGTCATCCAAACCATACTTTCCCAGCTAATGGGGAACAGGCTACACTCTGACTTCTAGTTTCAGTTTTTATATATACGGTAAATGTGTCCCTTTTTGGGGTCTATTTAGTGCCATGTTTTCTACATTTTTTGTTTTTGTTGTGGACGGAACTGTTTAAAATGGTCTAGCATAATGCTAAAGTGAGGTTTAATTTTCCTAAATGCAAAAACAGTGTGATATACCTTACTGATAAAATATATGTATGAGTTTTACTAAGTCATGAGAGATATTGCTGTTGGCCATGAGTTTAATGTTAATGAGCCAGCAATATAAGTAAAATAAAATGTCTTCAAACAGAAACATACATAAAACGATGTTAGGTACAAGACTGATAAAATGTGACCAGAATCTCTCAGAAACCTAACTTTGTATTTTCCCTGGGAGCAACGGTTCTGTATTCGCTAAATCAGCATTCATAGAAACTTTTTAAAATCTAACTACCATTAATTATGAGAACAGGCTGTATTTACATATTAACCCCATGGATGTCTATTCTAATTTAAAAATCTTGGGGTAAATGCTATGTTGTAGATTTATCATTTCAAGTCAAGGATGGATAAGTAAGTTGTCCTTTGGTGATTTTCATTATAATACTCAGATTCAAGATAACAATTAGTTCTATTTTCATTCATATTTGTTTACTTTTGTTAAAAATCATTAAAGACAATTCAAGTGACATAAACAAAATATTTAACAATTCATGAAGTTAATTGTCACCATTACAACTGTAAAATGGGGTGGGACACAGGAAGCTTTTATAGGGTAAAGAAAAAAAGACAAAAAAAAAAAGACAAAATGAAAATATCAGAATGACTAGGGTCACTCCTTGTTTGGGGTAAGAATAAACAAATACGTAAGTATTGAACCCAGAGTTGTTTTGGTATTTGGGGATTGGCTAACTACATATACAACATTTCTGGTCAAAAAAAAAATGAAGGATTTATAAGAATCACATTTTGTTTTGCTAATGTCACACCTCAGGCAGGGGCAACTTCATCTTGGGCCTACAAAGTCATTTCATCACTTTCATGGACCATAAAAATGAGGAAATAGCTCAAGATTCTTTTTAAAAGTAAAGCTGTATTTTGATCTTATTTATAGCATGAAGGAGTTTGTAATCTTTAAATTGTAAATCAATTTACTTTAAATATTTTTTTCTCCTGTTTCATTGATACTTCTAATTATAGCAATATCTGAGCTCCTAACCCAAAATATTATGTTGGTTATATCTGTATCAACAAGAGATTCATAGTTACCTGCTTGGTAAAACCCAATGAGCCCTTGTCATTTCTTTCTATTTCTTGGGGGAAAAAATCTATATATCTTCATTTTAAGTTCTATAGAACAGCATAGTAAATGAAAAATACTGTATTAATTGATGTTAACCCTTCACAAACCTGAGTGCATTTCACTATCATAATTTATCTGAAATATTCAAGTGATTGTTTCGGTTAAGTAAAATGAGCAGTCACTTAATGCTTCAAATTGTTTTGTCTAGCTTTGATTTTTCTCCTCATTAATTATTACAGATCCAGTAAACTATAGGCTAATATATAAATAATAAGTTAATGGCTTACCAGGGGTGTTCAACCTTTTGGCTTCCTTGGGTGGTATTAAAAGCTGGGGAATTGTCCTGGGCCACATGTGGAACGCATTGACCCTGGAGATGGCTGTTGAGCTAGGAGGATGATCGCAAAGGAATTGCATAATGTTTTGGAAAAGTGTGTGAGTTTGTGTTGGGCTGCATTTGAGGCTATCCTGGCCCACATGTGGCCCATAGGCCACAGACTGGCCAAGGTTGATTTATACAATTTTTTGGATTTTTTTTTAATATTTAACTTTAAGTATTTATGTGCTCTGATATATTCAAATGAGTCTTTTTCTTTCTTTGTTTTATTACATGCAAATATTTGTTTAATTGAATGATTCTTGCCAACTACATAGGCCTTTGAAAGTTAGTCTCTTGGGTCCATTAGCAATAATTAATATATAATAAGACTGACCCAATCTTGCTTTCCCATTTCTAGTTTGGTTGCAAATATTATTCTTTTCCCTTTAAAAAAAAAATCTTCCTAGTTGCTGAAGCAGGAAAATTACTTTATTTTTACCTCAGTAGAGCTTCTTTTTTAGAGGTTGAAACACCTGCAATACATACATTATGTAAAGAATATACCAATCATTTCAAATGAAACTTTGAACACAAATGCCAGACATTACTGAAATTTATTTTATAATGTGCTTATGTATTAGTTTCATTGCTTTACTATTTCGTTGCTACAGAAACAGAGTTTGTGTGTGTGTGTGTGTGTGTGTGTGTGCGTGCACGCACATGCATGTGTGTACAATGGACCAAAATAACAGCTAGTAGTTAACATAAATAACCTCAGCTCTTTACCTGTGTTAACACTAGTTGACAATAATTCTATAAAATGATTCAAAAAGATTCCAGTCCTTGTGTTTCTTCTGTTATATTTGCCTTGAGGTATCTGCATTGACTCACTGATGCTTTTCAAATTGCCTTTCCCTTATATAAGAGGAGGCTGAGAGTGCTCTACATATTTTCAGGATATGCAGATGTATTCCATAAATTTCAACTAAAGTAGAATGATGAGGCTGGAAAGAAGTAAACTGTAGAGAAAGTGAAATTTGACCCATTGCCCAAAGCTTGTTAATTGCTTCTTTTATTTCAGTTTTGATCATGAGATCCTGAGCAATTTATTCATTCTAATCAGCTCTTTACAACTGATATGACTATATGACGGAGTCTTTCTCATTTTCCTTATCTCCTCATTCTTTAAAGTTAAACACTTTAGAGGGTACATATTCACAGTATGTTCATTCTAAACTATCTGTTTAGGACTGGGTTATAGTCTTACTGCTCTGCAGAAAGTACTATCATGACTGTCAATAAACATTGAAGATACAGTCTTATTTTGATTCTTACTAAAGTCTCTTCCTTCTTGAAAATCTCTTTCTGTTGTCTTTTAAGACATGTTTCTTACACATTTTCTCTCACTTTTCCACCTTATCTTATCAAATCTCATACATCTCTTATCTGGGCTTCAAATGTTTCTGTTAAAGCTTGGCCCTTTAATCTCTTAAATCTGCACTATTTTCAAAGCAAATTTCCCATATCAACAGTTACCTTTTCTTCCTCTGCGCCTATGACTTCTAACACTTTTCTCCTTGAATATTCATCCAAATTCTTCTGTTCAAATGCCCACTTTACAACTCCATGTGTTTTTCCAAAGGCAGGTTTAATTAAACCAAACCAAAAGTTAACATATGAACCCCACCTATAGTTTTCCATAGCTGGATATTTAAATGTCATCACTGTTCTTCCAAAAATCAAGTTCAGAAAAGCTAGACTTCTCTAACTCTTTTTATCTACTCTTCCCTACTCTTCTTATCTAATTGTATATGAAGTTCTATTTATTTTGCTCATTAAATATCTTTAGAATAATTGTTTTCTATATGTCCCCCTCCATTCTGTTCTATGTCATTATCACTTCTTTTATAGATTACATCAGTAACTAAACCCAATTTTGCTTCCTTCCTCCAAATTAACTTTTATGCTGTCATATGTAATTAACGTTATATAATGTGATGCCAAAGGCAATGGGTAGTCCAAAAAGATTGAGTAAAATTGAGTATTGTTATCATATTTATGCCAGAGGGGTATCTGAAAATAGTGAAGAGTTTAAGATGAAGGAAGATTCTGGGTCTAGAAGTGTTGAACTAATGTTAAGGGTTTGAGATTCATAAATAGTAATAGAAGTTTGAAAAGAAGATAGATAAGTAAATACTTTTCAGTATGATGTTTGGTGGCTAATAGGGTATAGTGATGAGTAGGAGGCCAGGCAGTCAAAGCAAGTAGAAGGAACAGTTGTCCTTAGTGAAAAAATAGATTTAATGCACTGTTCTTTAGGAATGCCTAAGAAAATCATAGTACCCTCTTTGTCATTAATTAGCCTATGTGTGGGGGTAGGGT
>PVKE010049453.1:0-11260 GCA_004027555.1 Craseonycteris thonglongyai | reverse complement strand
AAATCTTCTTGGCCTTAGAAATGACCCTCTTTTGTTTCCTGTTCTCCCTGAGGCATTTTGGCACTGCCAGTAGCCATTTTGCTTTTCTTCTGGTTTTGTGAGAGGAGAGTCCCAGGGGGCCCTGGGAACTGCTCTGTAGTCCACGTCCACACTACCCACCTGCTCCAGTCTAGATGGGCTGAGGGGATACCAAGCAGGCAAGGTCATGCTGGCCATCTTAACTGCTGGTAAAAAACAGAGCCCTGCCAGGCTGCGTCACCCTCCCCTCTTCCTCTGGCGACTTTGCTGAGGTGGACCCCAGCACCCAACTGTTCTGTCTGTCACCACTGCCTTGGCAGCAGATTATCCCTACAGTTGTCATACCATTCATGATGGCCCATGGTTCCTCTGCCATTGTGGTGGCTGATGGCATTTTAAATGATGAAGAAGAACAAAGAGGATAAGCAAATCCAGTAATGTGAGCCATAATGATTTGTGTCTTTCTTTCTAAAGCTCGTGGTAATCATTACACAGGTTCCAGGAGTACAAGTCTACATTATGTGGTCCATGCATTGCATTACATGCTCACCGCCCAGACTTTTTACTAACCAATGTCACCCCAATACATTTAACAATAAAAAAATTAAAATTAAAAAAAAAAAAGCCTGTGGAAGAGAAAGAGGAGATAGGCTCGTCAGGATTTCTGCTTTGCTTACTCATTAATGGACATATTGTAGCAAATAGTATGATTGTATGAATTTAGGGATTTCAAGTTGGACTCAAATCTAAATACCATGTTGATGACCAGGCTTTACACGTGAATCCTTCTCAAAAAAAAGCTTCTATGGAGTGCGGTGTTGGTGAGATGACTCACTGCATATTGGGCAGAGGAGGTGGGTTGTGTTCTGGGTCACAGCACTTGGCTGCTAGTTGCAGAGTATTTCTGTTATTCTGTGGTAGTCCATGAAATAATGACTTTTTTATAGTTTAACCATTTTTTTATAAGATTGTGTTTTGGATAAAGATTTCATGACATGATGGACAGGTGAGAGATAATTTGGTGTAGTAATGAGAGAGCAAACTAGGTTTCAAATCCCAGGTCTGCCACTCAGCTGCCTTCAAGGCCTTGGGCAGGTCAGACTGACTCAATCTCAGTTAACACATAAATAAAAGGAGGTGACAATCACTCTACTATGAGCATTGAGAATAGTACTTGCGTGATATTTACTCAATAAAAGAATTATTATTATTATTATTATTATTACTACTACTACTACTACTACTACTAATACTACTACTACTACTACAGTGAGATGCCTGAGAGCTGGAAGAGGCCTTTGAGATCTATCAGTTCAAACTTCCCCCATCTTACAGAGAAAAGCATTGAGCTTAAGAGAAAATAAGAACTTGTTAGGCAACACGTAAAATGGTCTCAGAGCTTGGCACTGCTCACGTTCTCTTGATGCCCAGACTCATGGACTATTTTAGCCAGTTAAGGCTGCTATTATATAATAAAAATGGCATAGACTGGGTGGCTGAAAAAACATTTACTTTTCCCAGTTCTGGAGGCTGAAGTCCAAGATCAAGGCTCTGGCACATTTGGTGTTTGATGAAGGCTTTCTTCCTGGTGCATAAACATCCGACTTCTCATCATGTCCTCACGTGACAGAGGGGTCAGGGGAGCTCTCAGGGGCCTTTGTAATAAGGGAACTGATCCCATCATGAAAGTTCCACTGGTATGACCTAATAACAATCCCGAAGGCCGCACCTCCAAATACCATCATATTGGGGATTTGGTGCCATTATACAAATTCGGAGAGCACAGACATTCAATCCCCAGCAGGCACTTACTTCCTCCTTACCATTTCTCAGGTCAAGCCTTTCTTGTTGCTGAAGCTGAGTGCTAAATAAGACTTTTTCTGGGGGAAGCCGGATGGCTCAGTGGATTAAGCGCTTGCCTTGCAGCCCCTGGTCTGGAGCTCTAGTCCCAACCTTGGCCCGGCCTGTGAGGCCCCATATGCTGAACTGGGGTGTGCTTCCCACATGGGAGGGTTCCAGTTCGGTTCTTGCTGGGGTGAGCTGCATGGCCCCCACCCACCTGTGTGGAAAGAAACCAAGTTGAAAACTCATGATGTACAACTATGGAGACTGCTCTGGGCCCTCCTGCTTCTCTCTGTGTCTGTCTCTCTGTGACAATCAATAAAATAAATCTTAAAAAAAGAAAAGAAATTTTCTGAATTGTTTATATACATATATATTTTTCCTCACTGACTTTTTCTAATAAATTCTTTCTGGTTTCGAACCTTGCATATCACTTGTTTCTCTGATGTTACTGTCCTTATTGATCTAGCTCTCTGATTTCCTTTAGTGGAAATACTTCATTACTTCTTGTCTTCTCATTCTTTCCTATCTCATCCTCATTTTTCCCACAGAGGGTGGAATACTTAATCAAAGGAGCCATGCAATATATATTTTTTAACTTTGTCAGTCCCTGATCTGGTCAGTAAAACTTTTCTTTTTTCCTTTTTGCTTTCTTCTTTCTAATAAGGGAAGATATACATTTATCAACATTTTAGTTTGCCAAGTGCTTTAAAAAGACTCCTTTTTACCTATTAATATTACTTCCTGAATAAAAAGTTCTGTGACTACCATAAAAATAGAAATAACAAAATATTAGACTTATGGAATGCTCTCTTCAAGAAAGAAATATCAGCAGAAGGCCATGGGCATGGTCCATGTGGTTCACTTAAAATTTTGTCACAGACCCACAGAGGCCCATAAATGACAAAACAGGAGCCAATAGTCTAATAAGGGGCAGGTTATGGTGGCAATGTAAATTGGACATCCTTCATCCATCAGGAGCCGCACATGGGGCAGTAGTGTTGAACTGGTTTCACAGGGCTGCTCTTGAGGTTCAAATCAAATGACATGGAAATATACTTTAGATATTCTCTTTCTGTGCAAATATAATGGGATTATGATTATCATATCAGTAAGCAATTATTGAACACCTAATTTTATTTATACATGTGCATATATAAGATAAATTACATATAATTTTATATATGCAGTATGTAGGAGCTCTATAAGACGATCATACCCCAGTACTGGGAGTGACAATAACTGTGGCTTTTAGTGATGGCCAAGTAAGCACAAAGGACCTTGAGAGTACTGGAGAAGAAACTATCATGGCCCATTTTCTGAAAGAATTACTACGGATACTGCTACTATCCCACCATCTCCACTGAATCCACCCCCAAAATTCGTAGACCTAATGCTTAGATATATGCTCACAAATAAAACCCAAAAACATTTGATCAACAAATTATCTAAATCTATGGGGTGACCCCACAAAATGATATCTTGCTGGCAAGGCGGTGATGCTAGAAATGAGTAATGTGGAGTTATGTCAAAAGATTTTAAAAAATCTACTTCTCATTTATTATTACCATATGGCTGATTCCTAAGCAAACATTAAACTGTGTTCTCACCTAAATATGCAATGATCATGGGAGCACATACTACATATGGTGTAGGCCACTGAGGCTGGGCAGATATGATGAGCCATTACTGCAGATGAGAAAACCAGGGATCATAGAATCTCATAGCTGACCCTGTCATTCATGGCAGAAAGGGCAGGGCCAAAGTTCAGAATAAATCTGGCTCTGAAACTAGTGGTCTTTCCAATAAACAACAATCATTTTATATATAAGAATTGTATGTCTTAATTAGTATAACAAGTAAGGGTAATATGGAAAAAAATGAACTGCTTTTTGTTTCCACCCCAAAGTGACTTGCTTTTCACCTTTCCTTGAACTAGTTCTCTAACTCTAATAAAAGCTGAATTGCTTTTTCCAAGGTCTGGAGATAGATACTAATTTGGGGGACAGTTAGTTCAGGTATTGGGGGGCCTTGCTAAATTGTGATTTCTCAGATATCAGACAAATCACGTTACCCAGTTATATCTAAGAGTAATTACTGTGTTTTCCCTCTAGTCCATTTCTACTCTTTGGCCCATTGTTTACCGCAGAGAGGAGCAAAGAATGAATTCAAGTTACAGTCTGACATTACAATGAGATTGCCAATAGAAATCAATGACTTGTCCCAGGACAAGCTAGGGTTTATGAGGCAGCCTGGCTGTGTCCTTATATCTTTGCCTACCTCATTGTACTGCCATTCAAGCGGATTATACAGTTTTCCTGTTATAAAGAGGGTGTAGCCAGGGCAAAAGGGAGTCTAATTGAGTTTAATAAAGCTGGAAGTGATAGTACAGAAGCCTTGTAGAGAAAAGAATATTACCAATAGGATATTTCAATAAGAGGAGGCTTGGTTGTCTGTTTAGGTTGCTATTTATGTCCACATTTATTGACCTTGGAAAGGGAATATAATATAGAAAGAGCAGATAGAGGTCAAAGAACTCACCTTTTCAGCATTGGGAGCCTAGATCTCAGAATTGAAGAGTTATACTCAGTGTAGTGAGATGTCATTTCATTCAGTTTGGACTTATGAGAACTTCGGCTTATTTGTGTGAAGTGGCTAAAAACACACCATTATCCAGACAAAGCAATAAAACCTTAAAAGAGACTGTGGAATTGGAGAAGATAAACATAGTTTTAATGCTGTGTCATCTGATAGCATACCTGCCAACCACATGTGGCTATTGATCTCCTGAAATGTACAATGTGAAATGAGATTTGCTCTAAATCTCATTGTTGGTTTGTAAAATACATACCAACTCTCAAAGATTTAGTCTAAAGAAAATAATGCCAAATCTCTTATTAATAGTTTTGATATTGCTTCTGGGTTAAAATGATACTATTTTGGATGTATTGGGCTAAATAAAATAAAATTAATTTCACCTGATTTTTTTCTTTTAAAAATAAACATACCTTGTGAAATGACATATGTGGCTCGCATTATATTTTTAGTGGGCCACAGTGGTCTAGTGCAATGCCTAAATGATATCAGTTTCGAGTTGATGTTCAATGATTTGGCCTTATTTAAATCAGAATGTCAATATGCATGCTGCTCTTGTGGGATGTGGATTTGCATCTGTGGGCATGATGTGCATCTACACACACATCCATATTCATGCGTGTGTGAAGAATCCCATCACCTTTGGAATGAGAGAAATCATCCCAATAAATTCAGCATTGTTGCTTTTTCACATAGAATTGATATTTTCTTGCATCCATTTGTTTTAATAAAAACCCCAACCCAAAGAGCACAATTTGGAATCAGCTACTAGAACAATTTATTCTTCCCTCTTCATGGATTAGAGAGGTGGTACTTGGAACAGCTTGTTAAAGAGAAGAGCTTGGCCCCTGCCCTCTCTCTGTGTTTAATGATCCTCTCTTCATGTGCCACCTCTCTCATCTGTGGACAGATAGGTACAAATTGTATCTATAATGTTATATTACTTAACAGCATAATGTATGATAAATCATAGGATTGCATCCCTACCTTGTAATTGGTGAGATGTGTTGCATGAGAGATCCCCTAATTCAATAGAGAGTGGTTGCTCTTAGGCATAACTGCCTCTCTGGATCAAACCAATTCAGCCTGCAAGTGAGGAGGGGAGAGTTAAAGCTTTTTTAATTATTAAAAAAAAAAAAAAGCAAAAATATGACTTAGAATAGCTATATAGGCCCCTGGATTCAAATGACTGCTTACTACTCCTCTGCTTGAATGGAGCTTCCTTTTCCTTTTTTCTGTAGGTAGCAGGGGTGGACTGTCTGCAGAAAATGGGTCACCTGACAGGACAGGCATTGCTCGGTGAATCCATATTCTCGGATGTGGTAGTCATAACGTTTGATATGTTGCCCTTAGCCATGTGTATTTATTACGTTTGAAAATTGTCTTTTCATTCTTATTCCCACATACATGTATTATTAACAACTCTTTTTGTTTTCCATCTATTCCTTTTACCTGCACAGCCCACTCCCTGATTCTTCCTAGTCCTTTCATTGTGTTTTGTTTCCTCTTCCATCTCCTTAAGTTTCTTGGCTTCTTCAATGTTTTTAGCACTGCCTATTTTGGTGGCCACTTGTCCTAACTCCCGACTTTCTGAACTTCCCCAGTATTACTGGCAGAACAACCAGAGCAGGGCATTTGTCACTGCACAAAGATGGAGTGCAGGTAACTGCATTGCCATTCCTCGGCATGCATGCAGGTTTTAGCAGCAAGCCACACTCATACAGAAATGAGCAGGGACAGGGACCTCAGGATCGTAATTGTAAATAGTCACACTTGCGTTCTTGGCCACCCAAAAATCTCCAATTAACATTGCAGATAATTTGATCATTGACTGTTCAGAAATTAGTTATGAAGACAATTGAAATAAAATTTGACAGGCAAGTTTAATGAAGTCTGTTACAATTGTTATGACTTATACAAATTAGACCATTCCAGCTGGATGGGGCCAAAGACATAGCTAATCTTTCAGGAAGAGCTGAGGAAATTTGTGTGGAATAACTAGTACTAGGCTCATGGGGGCCTCGAAGGAGATCTGTCTCTAGAACGTGAGTTTGCTGGCTATCAGTCAGTCCTCTTTCCATTCCCTGACAGTCTATCTCAGGAAGCTTCTCTTTAGGAGTTGAATTCTATGATGCACTCATTGGGGCTGAAAAATATTCAATAACAGTTGTCACATACTTGCTGCTTACTATTTTCCATTCACCATTAAGCAAATGAGTGAGATCCAATAACCTGGTTTTTCTTTTTAAAGTTTTTCATATCTATTTTCTCAAGAAAGGTAAAACAGATTGCATGGTCTTATCTTAATTTGATCACTTCTCAAGGCTGACTTTCTGAAAAGAGCAGAAGGGCAGCTTTTTGACATGAGTCATTGATTCTGTCCGAGCAGACATAGGAGGGTCCCCAAGCCCACAGCCCAGCACAGGCTGCTTGAAATGTGGTGGGTTTGGAGGTGGGGTGGCCTTATGGTTTTCAATTATATCTGCATTGCTTTTCCTGCATTCTGTTTCACATCTTAATAAAGAGAAACAATTCAGTTGGTAAATAATCTATAATACAATTTCCAGAGATTACTCTGCCATTTCTCAACTGCCAGATATATTTTATTTTTACTCTGTCTGTAACCAAGGAAAACAAGGTTGCAAAATGATGCCCGCTTACGCTTTCTCAGCGATGAGATGTCAATAGCTCTGGATTTTGTTGTTGCCGCCACTAACATCTACCAGTTCACAAAAAAATGTCATTCAAACAAAGTGCTTTTAAATGTTCTATCATTATTCACCCAGTATTCTTATGAGATATAAGAATATTTTGTCATTGTTTTTGAAATCACTTTTAATCACTAATATTCAGGCCCATAGAAAAGGCGACGTGAATTCTATTTTTTGTTTTCCTTTCAGTTTTTCTCCCCCTCGTTGTGTTTTCACGCTGACATTTTGACTATAAAGTCGAATTTTCATCTAGTACAATGGCCTCTTGTTTTTTAAAGCAAACAACACGAGACAATTTGTTTTGAAAATACATGGGTTGATCACAAAGTCATAAGAATTTCAGTGAAATGTCACTGGTAGTGTCAGGAGAGCCAGTTCTCATGTGTTTCTTGTATGAAAATGGAATTTGGTGCCTTATGTGCTGACAGCCTCCACACAGCGTGAAGTGCCATTGTTTTTGCTGGCCATTGTCTTCCTCGTTCACGGTAAGCCCACTTGATGGTTTCGAAAAGATCAATTCTCCTTCACAGTGAATGTGTCTCTTAACCTTTTTCCTAGAAACTGAAACAGTATGCAAGTGAGTCCCACAAAAGGGGGAAGTCTAAGAGGAATGGCAAGGAAGCAAAGGGTTATATTATAATTCACCTAGAAAAGAGCATTTTCACTAATCAGTAACCATATCATACATTTGTAAAAATGACTGCCTGACAGGTGAAAACTCTATTTTTTTTTTTGACAGCGTACATTTAGTCTTAAATCAATCCAACACAATAGTGCCTTTTTTTGCTTTACACAAACTCTCTTTCACCTTTTGATAAACTGTACCCCTGTGAGCCGTAGAACATTTCAGATTCCTACCCTTTTTTGTGTTGCAGTGATATTTTGAGGGCTATGTAAAGCAGATTCATTTGGCAGAATGTTTTTATATGCATATCAGTACAAAGGTAGGATTTAATGATTTTGAGGATTAAAGGCTCTGTCCGAAACTTTGTAATGCACCGTGAAATACTTGCAGTGCAAATTAGACTCCTGACCCGCTGAGGCCTCTCAGAGGTATTCTATTTTAACCAGGTTCATGGAACACAATAGAGATAAATCTTGAAGCAGGTTAAGTAATTTCCCCACAGTGATGTGTCTATTGGAGTTTCAAATAACCCAGTTTAGGGAGTCCAAGTCTTGATACATTTGGATAGTCCACACTGTATTCCCTCTGTTAAGAAACAAAACAAAACAAAAAGTATCTGGCAAGACAGCATCATGCACTTTGACCCCTTTATAAAAATATAAATGGATGCCCTACTGAGCTGAGTGAATGCTAAATATTTTGCTTCTCCTGAATCCTTAAAAATGAAATAAAAGAAAGACGGAGAAGAAAAGATGATCCATTTGCATGCTTAAAATATGCTGAAGATTGTATGAAATGGCAGCTTGAGACACTCTGAGAGTCTCAGGTCTCAGGATTTGATTTACTTCTCTGTTTTGTTTGGAGATGTTCGTGTTTGGCCTATCAGTTTTGGCTAGACAAGTCTCTGAGGCTCACCTGAAACTCTTCATGAGCGTCACTGCTCCAGGATGGCCAGAAAAGCATGTGTGAGGCTCAGGGCTGGGACTTGTACTGGCAGTGCCTTTCCACAGGAGCCATGTTAAATTCAACACTTCAGTAGGGGAGAAAGCTTTCACTGTGTCTTCTCAGTGCCAACACCTTCGTGAGGCAAAGGTCAGATCTACATAATGAAACAAAGCAGGGCCAGGTGAGGGAGAAGGGGAATTGTTTAATCCAGGAGACCAACAAACTTTGGCAATTTGATTGAAAAGCCAAATGCTTTCCTGGGAATAAGCACCTAATTAGTATGAAAAACCTAAATGTGTCCATGATTTTTTTTTTTCTGTTTCTTTCTACAAATGACAAGTACTCTCATTAGACACACTTTAAAAAGAAGAATCTATGGGCTCAAGTGAAATACTATATGATCCACTAATGCCACTATTCCTTTGATGAAAAGAGCTGTGGGCAACATTGTTGTTATATGGAGAAAACACTTGGGAACATTGTTCTGATAGCACATTAAGAAAAAAGAGCAAGGGGAAGCCGGGATGGCTCAATGGGTTAAGCGCTCACTTTGCAGCCCCGGGGACCGAGGATCGAATCCCGGCCCTGGCCTGTGCGGACCCATATGCTGAACTGGGGAGTGCCCCCAGTTCAGTTCTCACCGGGGTGAAGACCCCGGCCCAGTTCCTGCCTTGTGCAGCCCCACACCCACCTGTGGAATGAAACTATGTGGGAAAACCAGTGATGTGCAACTATGGAGAGTGTTCTGGGCCTTCCCCCTTCTCTCTGTCTCTGTATCTCTCTCTCTCTATCAAAAACAATAGAAATATAACTTTAATTAAAAAAAACAAAACCAAAAAACCCTCCACATCTGTATTATTTAAAAAAAAGAGAAGAAAGAGCAAGAGAAGTACAGCTTGGGAGACCACACCTCAAGGAGCTCCAAATGCTGCTTCCCCATCGAAAAGCATCAGGTCTTTCTGGTGGCCAGTCCAGCGGAAGGAATCAGAGTGCTAGGGGGCTGTGTGGGGGCTCTGAAGCCCATACAAAGAGAAAATGTGCCAGGATGGAAGTGGGCAACTGCTCATGTGTGGTCATGGAGGTGTGCATGTGTGTACACATGTGTGAAAGTATGCACATGTATTTGAGTGAGGTGCATGTGTATGTATAGATAAGTATGAATTTGTGATAGGTGTGCAGGTAGTATGTGTAGAAAAAATCATGTTACTATCCATATTTAAATAAAATAAGTACCCTCCTTCCCCCTGACTCCCTCTGCCTCTCCAACAGTCTTTTACTTCCTGCTCTTAATCATTGCAGTTTGTCACCATGAGAAACAAGAAAAAGAAGAGCTTACTGCTTCTTAATGGTCATAAGATGATGCAATTATTCACTTCATGGTTTTTGATGGAAGCATCATGAGGCAGAACACCCTTTGGCCTAGGAACCTACTTGTGCATGTTCAGTGTGGAGAATGAGAGCATTGTGTGTGTGTGTGTGTGTGTGTGTGTATCCGAGTCAACATGTTGTTTAAAAAAAACATGCCCACATCCTTTTATTTCCCAGACTTCTTCATTTTCTACCAGCTTCAAGGTTTCACTACCCTACAGATTCTCTTCCCATTGAAGCTCTCTCCTCCCGCTACCATTTGCCTCTTAGAGCTTTCTAACTTGGTCCATGTTTCCTTTTCCTCTGTGTATGCCTCTCATTTACAAATAATGTACTAAAAATTCTATATCCTAGACCCTCAGACCTCATGCTTGGACTCATAGAAACTTAAGGCCAAATGGGATCTGGAGGATGTTCTGACTCAGTTCCCTTCTTTACAAATGAGCATGTTTCAAGCTGATACCAGGGCAGCTGGCTATAGATCTGAGTGCCCACGCACTGTCACAGGGTTGGAATGGCCATTTCACTAGACGTGGTGGCTAAGTTGGCCATGGCAGTGACTGGAAACCATGCAAAAGACATTTTTTTTAAGGAGATTCAAAGTGGTAACTTACATTTGTGAAAATGCTTTGTGAGCATACCATGATAAGTGCATGAAAAGTAAGATGATTTTCTTTTTGTTTTTCTTTTATAGCTAATCATGTTCTAGGTGAACGTTGTACCATAATTTTTGAGACTATAAAAGTCTAAATGCATATTCCTAAGAAGTCCATTATTATGTTTCAAAATTCTTTATTATTTACTTTCTAGAAAGCGGCTTTGAATATTCATCCCTTTTAAGCAAAAATAAATAAATAAATAAATAAGAAAAAAAAAGTCATTCATACAGTTATAGAGAAAGAGCGCAGGGCTGGGGGTCTGCAGGCCCAGATTCTACCCTCGCTTGAGATTTTGCCATATTTATTCACTTGGTGAGCTAAATGACCATTGATTATTTAACTTGTCTAAGTGGGACTCATCATTTTCTTTCTTTTTTTTTTTTTTTTTTTTTTTTTTTTTTTTTTTTTTTTTTTTTTTTTTTTTTTTTTTTTTTTTTTTTTTTTTTTTTTTTTTTTTTTTTTTTTTTTTTTTTTTTTTTTTTTTTTTTTTTTTTTTT
>PVKE010049452.1:0-11260 GCA_004027555.1 Craseonycteris thonglongyai | reverse complement strand
CGCTGCAAAGTGAGCGCTTAACCCACTGAGCCATCCCAGCTTCCCCTGTTTTGCTGTCTTTATGATAATTTCTTTTAGTAAGATTTTAACATGTTTGTGATGGGAACATATTGAGACACTTTTCTGGGGTTTCCTCACTAGTGTTCAATATTCCCATTTTCATCTCATGTACTCTCACCTGATGTAACTCTTTCCCCTCATATCTGTGTAGTGTGTTCTTTCCTTTAGGGTAAGCATCTCATCTCAGTATCTGAGGAGCTTAAAATGTCACCTTGTATCAAAATGTATAAGCTTCCCAGTGATAAGATAAGTGAGTACTGGAGATGTATGTACAGCATGATGATTATAGTTAACACTGCTATATGGTAAATTTGGAAGTTAATAAGAGAGTAAATTTTAAATGTTTTAATCACAAAGAAATAAACTTTTTAAAAATCACCAACCCCCCCCTTTTTTTTAAATCTATAGAAGAAGTTACTTGATGTTAACTAAAATTGTAGTAATCATTTGGCAGTATATGTAAGTCATTATGTTGAACTCTTACAGTGCTGTATGGCAGTAAAATCTCAATAAACTGAAAAAAAAAAAAGGTCTCTCTTTTCTCCCATTAGTTGAGAGCTTTAGTCTGGGAGTTGGCCTTTACAAATCCCAAATAGCTCAAAATGATAGTCTGGGTTTTACAAATTATGATGACCAAAAGGAGCCACATGAGGGCTTCTGAAATTCAGCTTTGGCCCCACTAGCACTGTTCTGGGTCCACTAGTCTGCATGTAGTTTTAGAGGACGCCTTTTTACTATTTTTCTCAAAGTCACTATGTGGATAAACTTAGCTTATGGTAAGCTCTGGTTGACTTCAAGAGGTCATTAATTTTAATGTTGCAGTATCCATTGCGCCCATTTTGAACTTAAAACATGATTCTGGGTAGATCAGATGAACCCACAAACATTGGGACTTTCAAACATGAGTCAGAGTATAGAGATTAGAGTATGTCAAGAGAAATTTGAAAATTGCCTCCAAGAGGCTAAGCCAATTCCAGTGTATTTTTGTAGTGATAAACTATGACAAAACCTATGCTCTGTGGCATCTTGCATTTTCTTAAGTATAAGGACTTTACTCTCACATATTACAGATACTTCCTTAGCTAGTTTCTATATTTTAACCAATCAAAGACTCATAATTTTAGAGCAGATGTTAAAGGTTTGGAAAAATCTGGAATGATGATTATTTTACCAGTGCCCAAAATGACCACCCACACTAAAATTTAACCTTTTTCATAAATCTTCTCTTACTATGTAGTTTGAAACTTGGACAAGTATTATTCATTTAGATTATGTACACTCGAGCTGAGTCATGTTAGACCAAGTAAGTAGCCATTGGGCCATCATCGTCCAATGGTCTTTTTCTTGGAATAACACGGATTTCTAAATAAAAAACTCTATTGATTTTCTTATTTATATTCTGTAGTTACAATAGCCTAACTGAAAAACAAAAGCAAAATAAAAAACAAAACAAGACCCTTTATTAAATATGCAGTGCATGGCAAGATAACTGCCAGAAATGTCAAAATACTGACAAAAATAGAAGGCTTGTAATTATACTTGTAGTACAAATTACAAAATGTGTCAAATTTTGGGTGCCCTATTCTCAGAAAATTGCAGGACTTTTGCACTGGATAGATAATAGATGTACCAGTAAAATAAGTTCCAAGAGTGTCTATTTGACACAATGGAATATGTAGTATAAATCAGTTAGATTTTTAAAAGCCAAATGAAATACGTGATAAGTTCAATTCATTTTATAGAGTAAGTTGAATGATCTTTTGGTATTAAAGCAACAACCAGTTTCCCTGAAAAATAGTGTTCTATGAATTATCTTCAGTTTTCTTGAAAATGTATAATCATGTAAAAAGTTTTAGAGAATGATAATACATTTAGATTTCACTATAATATAAAATATATAGTTCACATATCATAGAAAACACTAAAAATGTTTCTACAAGCTATAATATGCTTGCCTAACAGGCCTTTGAACATAGTTCTATGATAGCATAGGCCAAATCATGTGAAATATGAGTATGCATGTTTAACTTTTTCCCCCCATGTTTAAGTTTTTTGATGTTTTATTTATAGAATATTGCTGTGAAGGCTTGAATCTAGACTTTGAAATTTTGAGACACCTTGAAACACATCACAGTGTTTTTGATAGCTGCTTTATACTCCTCCATAAACCATGGAATTGATTAAAGCAAGTGAAGTGAACTCCTTTGAAATGTACTTAAATGAAAAAATAATCAAATTTCCTCAAATAGACTAGTTGTTCTATGCAAGGTCATTTTACTAAAGTATTTACAATACTTATGTGGTTTGTTTCTTTAATTACTATCAGGAAGGTTTGGACAATGTGTGTGAAATAAGGAATGAGACATTTTCAAATTTCTTTTTCCTTTGCTCTTGATTAGGGATTCTGACAAACATAATTGGACCTCGTAGAAGACTGTTTATCTATCCATTTCTTTTTTATTTAACAAGCAATATGCTATTTGGAAAGATCTGTTGTCACATTTCTCATGTATACTTTTTACTATACCCAGTCTCTGACTGAAAGATGCTATTAATATATATAAAGAATAAAAAATAAAAAACAATACTTCAAATATTAGTCTACAAGCAGTAGCCATCCACTATTTTAGTGACATGTTATAATTGTCAAGAGAACTTCAGAGAAGCTTCTTGCCGCAATCTCTTCTGAAAAAGGCAACATTGATATACAGAGATATAATAGACATATACTCCTCAGTGATAGGATGGGATCACTAGTTGTGCTTTAAATTCTGAAAGAAAAAATTAAAATTAAATGTGCTTAGAAAAATTCTCTCTCCTATGTGCTCTTTCTATTTTATTCATGTAATAAAATGTAAGGAAACTTGTATTTCTTGCTCATGTCTGACTTGACTCTAAAGGGTCAGATGAGCTTATGCATGAGTCCAACTCAGTAGGGTGAGAGAACTTACACAAATTTGGAGCCAAATTATATAATAGTTTACAGATATAATGTATATGTATTTATGAAATTTTCTTTGTGTAAATGTATAGATTCATGGTTTATTTCTTAGTGAACATGGGGAACTGGGAAGCAGTGTCATAGGTGGCTAGCTACTTGGGTAGTAATTTATAATTCTTATATTAAAATGATTGCAAATTTGAACACTGCTTTTGTTTTTAAGTACTAAAGTTTTCTACCATAGGCATAGAATCATTATATATATTCTAATGGCTAGAAACATGATTGAAAGCTTTTGATTTTTAGAAAATCATCATGAATAAATACATTTAAAAGTAAATATAACATTGCTGATGTTGAACACTGAACTCCAATATATTATATTATAATTTGGAAAAAAAGACTTGCCATTATTGTATAAAGCATTTCTTTAAATTAGATTTAGGTAGACATTGATTAATCCATTTCCTTTCTAGAGTCAATTTGGAATTTTTTTCAAAATCTCCCATTTAAATTAAGATTATCAGGAAATGTTGCCATAGTTACCTGCATCACATTAGCATAAATTGGAAGAATTTTTGAAAATTTTCTTTTCTATGCTATTATCACTGCATTATGTACAAGGCAATTATATCCTTTCAGGCTAATACACATCTATATAAGTTCATTTGTAACCCACTGAGCTCCTACCAGTGTACTCTCCCACTTATAATGGAGCTCCCTGTTTATTTTATTCCTATGGGGGACAGAATAGGAATAGAGCGCTACAGAAATCCAGAAGATGATTTGAATTTGACCTTACTTACAAGACAGGTACGCACAACTTATTATTTCTCTTTTCTGTTGTCTTTAACTATTTTTATTGTGCTTATTATTTTCTGTTATTCTGTCTCTGGTACGTACATACAGCCATACCAGATCACTAAATTGCCATGCTTCCTGATCAATCCAGAGAATTTTGCTCCTTGAGCTATCCTGAAGTTGTCTTTAGTATCACGCTAAATTCAATCTTAGGGACAGATAATACCTATAAGATTCCTTCACTGACTAGAGTAAATAATCATGGCTGAAATCCACAGGTAATGATGACTAACATTCTGTTTTGACAAATTTCAGTGTAAATTCTGATCGTGTGTATATTTTGAAAACCTCCTCCCATGTTCTCTGGAATTATTGAATTTGCACACTTTATAAAATTTCTCCATAATCTAATATGGAGAATTGTAATGTATACATTGTGCTTGATACAAACTAAAAACATAACAGTTCCCACAGAGACTAATATTAAAGATCTTGCATTTCCTCCCTTTTGCAAATTCACTTTTAATCTTACTTTTTCTGTCTTGCCCTAAACAGATGGAATATCCCTTAAAGCCTGGGACTACCAACGCAGGCTTCTTTTCTCTCATTCATAGTACACTGGAGAATTGCCCATTATAATCAGAATTACCATCAAGGACAATTCTAATAAAATGTCAACTAGTAAAGTGTACCCTGTTTTCTCTTCATTTCCTCTTTCACAAAACAATAATATAGTTTAATAATATTGTTTTTTTATTTTTTTATTTTTTAAATATATATGTTTTTATTTATTTATTTTTGACAGAGAGAGATACAGAAACAGAGACAGAGAGAGAACTGAACTGAGGGAGCTCCCAGTTCAGCATATGGTTCCGCACGGGCCGGGACCGGGACTCGATCCTCGGTCCCCGGCGCTGCAAAGTGAGCGCTTAACCCACTGAGCCATCCCGGCTTCCCCTACTTATTTTTGTAATACCAGTATTTGTGGAGAATTGGAAGATCCAAATCAGTCCCAGAAGTAGTATAATGACAGCATGATGATAATTTGCATGGCAATTTATAAAGGATTCTCACATGCATTAACACAATTTACCCCATTTGTAGGAACTACCTACAGTTTACCCATTTTACCCTGGGATTCATATATAACAAGTAATTTAATTTTTTCTATTTTACATGTATGGGAAACAAAGAGTTAGATACAGGAAGTGATTTACCTAAGAATATACAGTTGGTAAGTATCTGACACCAAGATAATTAGTGATAAAACCCTATTTCTTTCAGTTACACATTATGATTCCTCCTCTTTAATCTTCCCACCCAAGTCTAGAAAAATAAATACATGTTCATAGGATCCAGCTAGAACACAAGAAAAGTCAGTTTTATTTTTCTGACATTTAGTTATTTTCCCTATTTAAAAGTATACTTTTAATAATTTTTTTCTAGGTGAATATTAAGACACAAAATGTAAATTCATTCTAGTGTTCTAATTTTGTATTTTTTTATATGCCAGGGTTTATAATTAGAGCTTAATCTAACCCATGTCTTCTTTAGTTTAGAAAAAAACAATGTATGATATTTCATTTAATATATCATTGTTTTTTCTTTGTAGCAAAATCTTTTTGCTTAATTCATTTAATATAAGGAAAAGCAAGAAAACAAACAAAGAAAACCCCAATTTCTCCCAGCACAGATGTTCAGAAGTCTGACAGACAATTTCCTGGAATAGTTCAGCTCTGAGAGGGTAAGGCAGCACACATGATATGCCAGATAAAAACAACTGAATGGTGGCAGAGAACAACTAAACATAGCATTAGAGTAAGAGGCTGTATTAGTTATAGTCAATGGAAATTTCCAGAAAATAGGCTTTGGCTTTTAGTGAGTGTCTGTTCTAATTCTGCGTAGTGGAAATCATTTATTTTCCAGAAACTAATTTGAAGTTTTTCTACCTCAAAGTAATCAATAGAAATAGTTACTCTAAGCATTTTGGTAACTTTTGAAATCAGTCAAAAAATGAGCTATGTTGCCTATCATTATAGCATTACACTGAAAGTACAAATTTTCTGAGTATACATTATGCTATGCCACTACAGCATACCATTAAAACAGTGGTTCTTATGCATATATGTATATGTGTGTGTGTGTCTGTGTATTTATATATATATCCCAGTAAGGTATATCAGAATTATACTTTTATTTGTATTAATATTTTTAACAGATTGGCTTTCATGGTGTACATGTGTTTTATATGCTTTTTTTGCTTAATGATTTATCAAACCCAAACTGGGATTCATATACGCTTTAATTTACAATGTGTAAGAATGCATTTTTCCCCATATCCTCACTAAAATGGGACATTATATTTTAATTTCTTTAAATGTAGAATATATTCTTTATTATTTTGCATTTATTACATTTTAAACTCTAGATGTGGGGACATTGAGATTGGGATAGTTCAGAAAATCTGGGAGGCTTTTCCAAAGAAATGAGTTGACAATCTGAAGGAGACAACGGAACTCATTCTTAAACAGTGAAGATACTAGGAACACCACATGTTCAAGGTACAGAAAGAAGGATAGTGGGCCTCGAGCAAAGCCAGGAGGGGCATGTGATTAAGTGAACACAGGGCAATACAAGAATTTGTCAGCCATGTTTAGAAATGGGCTCTTTATTGGAGAATGAGGAGAGTCATTGAAGAGTTGTCAGCTTAGGCTGTGAGCAAGTTTTGGGTTGGTGGTTAAACACCTTATTCTCCATGCAGTGATTACTTAGAATTAATCTTAGAGGGAAAGAGAGCAATAAGACCAGTCTTGATATTATTGCTGTGACCATAAAGCACTTCCTCTTTTCCTGCTCCATTCATTAGCACCACAAGAGATAAAAGCTACCAGAGCTATGTTCTCAATTTCACATCCCTTATATCTTGATCCCAACTCTCACACTTAAAAAAAAACACGACTTGTTTTATTGTTTTTAGCAGAAACAGAGAGAGAGGCATGTTTTTAACAGAAACAGAGAGAGAGAGATGAAGGGGAGGGCTCAGAGCAGCCTCCATAATTGTGTGTCATTAGTTTTGTTTTGTTTTGTTTTTGTGTTGTTGTTTTTTTTGTCTGACATGGGTTTCATTTTATGCAGGTGGGTGGGAGGCCGTGCAGGATGGGAACTGGGCCATGGGTTCGGTCATACCTGGCAAATCTGAGCCCAACTATCTACATTATAATTGAGCTAAAGCAGCTGATTACAGACAGGAACATATCCCAAAATTTACAAGACTCACTAATAATTCATGAATATGCATTAAAAGTGAATATTCATCAAAGATAGAATATTCTATTTTAATCTCCTAGTAAATTTATTTTCCTATTTTCTAAAATGACTATTTTACACCATGTCTTATTCTACTTGGGCTACTATTAGAAAAAAAAAACAAAAACAGACATGGTAACTTACAAACAACAGAAATGTATTTCTCACAATACTGGAGGCTGGAAGTACAAGATTAGAAAGCCAGTGTGATCAGGGGAGGGCCCTCATCCTGGTTTTAGACTTCTTGTATCTTCACATGGCAGAAATTCATCTTTTCATCATCAACTCCACAAACCTACCAGCACCCATGCAAAGTATTCTGTGTCAGGATTGACTTAACAATGGAAGATACTTCCTTTTCCCCAATATCAATGTACTTGAGAATTCAATCTTACCCATTATCGAATTTTCTAAGACTTCTATCTTGTGTTTTCTATGTTTTAATCTCTCGTGTATCATTCTAATTAACAAACAAATGTGCTTCAACATAAAATATATTTAAAACAATCTTCTCTGGGTCTCACATTTTTCTTTAGGTATTTTCTCAATATGTTTCTCATTTTCTTAAGACTAAATTTCCGAGAAAAAGTTTTCTATCACTGTCAATCAGTTCTCACTTCCAGACTTTTTTTCAAACAATTCAAACTTGGCTTTTGTTTTTACCAGGAGTTCTAATCAGGGTTCACATTAACATATACTATTAATACGTTGAAGACAATGGTCAATAATCTGTCTTATTCTAATGAACTTCAATGGCATTAGATATAGTTTATCATAATTTCCAGTAACACGAATTTCTTTTTGGTACCTCTATGACTTCTAGTGTGTTTGGTTTTACTTGTAAATAACTAGCCTTTCTTTCTTGTCTCATTTGCTTCATAAGAATTTTAAATATTGGAGAGAACGAGGGTTCTATCCTCAACCTCTTTTACTTATCTTCCATCTCAGGTCTCCTAAATGAGCACATTTTTGCTATTGGACAAAAATATTACCACTGCATTGCTTATTAATATTAATATTATTTCAATCCAGACATCTTCCCTGAGCTTCACACTCACATGATATGTCCATTTAGATATATTATATTCCTAACAATATGATGTGGAAAAAATAAGTCTGTATTTTCCACCTCTCATTTCCTTTCTCCAAATATGTCCCATCTTATTAAGTAGCCAAAAAATTATCTTATTTTTTAAAGGCAAAAGTGTAGAAGACATTCTTGATTCCTTTGTTTTCATGACAACTCATATGTAATATCTAATTAAATAAAAATATCTACAAAATCTCTGAATATTATATATTATATGTTAACACTCATATATGTGTAGAAAAATGGCAATTTCTCATCATATTCTTTCCTACATCCTTTGCTCAGAGCAGCATCATTGTTTTACCTGAATTCTGCATAATTCTAAAAAGTAACCTTACTGTGTTCCCTCTTGAGCTCATTCATCTATTTCACATAGCAACAAGGTTGATTTTTTTTAAAGGCCAAAGTCAGTTCTTGTCTCTCTCTTGCTTAAAGTTCTCTTTAATGTCTTTGTATCACAGTAATGCAATTAACATTCCTTGTGTATTTCTAAAATCATATAATACATAGTCTCTGTTAATCCTTCTCATTTTAGCATTCTCCATAATAACTTTGTGATTGCTACTCTTTCTGTTTGGAGCATTCTTCTCACAGACCTTCACTTGATCACAGCCTTTTAATGACCCTGGTTTCAACTAAAATGACAGTTTCTCTGAGAGTCCGTTCCCAGTGACCTGTCACTACTTCTCATTTTTTAACATATTATCCAATTTTATCTTTCGCATAGGAGCTATTATTTGTAGACTAGAAATGCATATTTGAGAGCGTCTAGAGAACTGCAGTCATGGGCAAACACTCAATCTAGGGAAGAGTGTACAGAGGATCAAAAAAGAAATATTTGCCTCAAATCATGAGTAAAGTCAACATATAATAGTGGATGCAGATAAATTAGCTACCCAGTAGAAAGAGGAAATAAAAATTGTAGAACAATAAAAGGACTGTGGGAATATGGAAAAAAATAAAAAAATTAGGTGTAATTATTGGTGTTTAAGCCTTTGAGTAATCAAGTGAGTAGAAGAATTTAAAACGTCAGTTGGATTTGAAGATATACAAACCTTTTGTAACCTTATCAAGAAGCGTTTTAATGGAGTTGTATTGGTGATAGTTACGTTGGAATATATTGAATAGAGAGCAGGAGGCAGCTAAAGGCAACAGAATATGTGGAAAATACTTTTGAGACATTTGTACACAAAGGGGAAAGCACATTGGAACAAGGGCTGGGAACATTGTGGTACAGAAAGTGAGGTTTTTAAAAATTAGAACAGAAAATTTTGCAAGATGGAGAAATATGAGTCCTGAAGTGACAAGGGTTATATTTACACACTTTCCAATATTCCTGGCAAGAGAGAGAAGGAAAAATAATTGAGATGAAAGCAAACTGATGCTCTCATTGGGTTGTTTGGCTTAGTTAAAGTAAGGAGGAGGAGGGAATCCTTCAGAGAAGGTGAGGATATCACCGGTTTACCATTGATAAAGATATAGTTCTAAAGGACCAAGAGAAGGGAAAATGAAGAGAAATATAGGTAGGCTCAAAAATGTTCACATGATACTGGATGATGAATGGTATGATGGAGGATCAGCGCTAAAGAGAGTTTATGGGAGAAGAGACATATCATTTTGGAAGTCTTTTTAAGAAATGTGGTACATTGCCTAATTGACATTAAAATATTTATCTGACTCAGAAGCTGCAGAATCTACAGGGATCCCCTACTCTGGCTATGTAGAAATATCAAGATCTATAATCTTGTATTAATTTTAGCTCCACACGCTTTAAAATAAAATTAAGTAAACAATTCAAAGAAGATCATATGTAATTTGGTGCTACAGTATATTTTAAAATGTCTGTATTTTAAGTAAAACAATCTGTAAAGATACTTCTACAAATAATTTTTCCACAGTAGGTATGTCTGTGGTATTTGGCCACTTGCTGTATTATAGTTAATTTTTTTTAATTGAAATAAAATGGTTTTTAAGGCACATGATTTGATGGGAAGTGAAAGGAAACTAAGAGACTGATTCCCAGAAAGAAAGAATAAAAAAAAAAAGGCACAGGAGCAGTTCTTTGAAATCAGACAAATATATTAAACTATACTTGAAATGAGCATTAAGCCAGTTATGATTTGTATTACACAGATGAAGCAATTGAGGCTTACAACAGTTAGAGATGAATAAAATTCATAATTGCCAAGTGATGGAGACTAATTTTGAGCTTATTTTTTTAATCAGTTTTTACCCAATGTACTTTTCTTCTATAGTACTCTGCTTCTTCACTGAAGCTTATATTATGAACCTGATTATAACCTTTGCTGAGGACAAAATTGCAGCCATCTGAACATCTAGTGCTTCTTTTCTGTTGCACTGAGGTCTCTTTAAAGAGTTGGTAGCTGAAATACTAATTTCAACTCTGATAATAATTAACCATCAGCAGAGTTTTTCATTGTTATATTGTATAAGAAGTTACTACAAAATTAGAATTTTTTTATTTAATTTTAGTCAGAGCAGTCATTTCACTTATTTAAAAAAAAAAGATTTTAATGGGAATAGGAATGTTATTTTCAATTTATCTTTTTTTTTATGTGACTAAAATTACCTTAACATGTACTTGATTTTTTTGAGATACTTTATATTAGGATAAGAAATAGGTTATATATTGCATATTTATTACAGAAACATTAGATAACATAACAATGTAATATAAAACATTTAAAAAAAATCACCTATCCTGTATAATTTCACTACCCAAACGTAACCTTAGTGTGTATGACATTTCAGTACATTTTCTTAAGCCATAATGTATTAATCTTCGCATTTATACATTCATGCCACAAATAGTTTTGGGGCATCTAGTTTGGACTAGACGTTAATTGGGGCCTAAGCATTGAGCCTACAGAATTGTATGAGATAGGCAAGTCCCCTATCTTTATTAAACCATCTCTCTCACTATCTCTGTCTCTCTCTTCAATGCAAACAAACATGAATGTGAATATAGTAATATGCAATAGAGTATGTTTTCATTTCTTAAAATTATACTTTGAATATTTTTCTATTTTTAAATAATTCTT
>PVKE010049451.1:0-11261 GCA_004027555.1 Craseonycteris thonglongyai | reverse complement strand
TGCATAAGTTGTCTGCGATAACTACCGATGGGGCACCAGCAATGGTTGGTAAAAACAAAGGATTTATTGCCCTTTGCAGGAAAGATGAATCCTTTTCAAACTTTATGTCCTACCACTGTATTATCCATCAGGAAGCTTTGTGTTGTAAAATACTGCCCTTTGAACATGTTATGAAAATAGTCACAAAGATAATCAACTCCATTGGAGCAGCTCCATTGCAACACTGACTTTTCAAGGCCCTGTTAGAAGATACTGAAGATAAAGAACATGATCTCATCCTGCATACTGAAGTACATTGGCTCGGTAAAGGTAAAGTTCTTACAAGATTTGTGAACTTAATTGAAGAAACAAAAACATTTATACATGATAAAAATGAAAATTAGGATGAACTAACAGACTCCTGCTGGCTGGTGGATTTGGGTTTTCTTGCTGACACCATGGAAAAATTAGATTCTTTCAATTTGGAGTTGCAGGGAAAAGACAAAAAGATAGCTGAAATGATAAGCTCTGTAAACGCATTGAAAGCGAAATGGACTTTGTTGATATCACATCTGCATATCAAGTCTCTCGTGCACTTCCCATATATAAGGAAAATGCTAGGTAACAATGAATTAAACGTGTCATTATTTATTGAGACCCTGCAAGTGCTTCCAAAACAGTTTGAAGAGAGATTTCTGCAGTTTACAAATATCGAGCCAATTGCCTCCTTCTGTATCAATCCTTTTACTTGCCAAATAAATGTAATAGAACTAGCCGCACGTATTGCAGACATTGTATTGTTCAGGGGAAAGCAGAACTAGAGTTAGAAATTTTGAACCTTAAGAACGATATTTTGCTAAGATCCTTAATATCAGAGGACTTATGAAACATAGTCGACTAAGAAAGGTTCCCATTTTTTAAAAAAGTGGCATATAAAATCAAATTGTTTTTTGGGTCAACGTATTTATGCGAATCTTTGTTTTCAAACATGGATTTAATAAAATCACGGTATAGATCTCGACTTACCAATGAGCATCTTAATAATTGTTTGCTAACAAGGTTGTCATCATACTATGCTAATTATAAGGCACTGGCCAATGAAATGCAATGCCAAAGATCACACTGACTGATTGTTCTTTTTTATGTTTTCTTTTATGTTTTTTTAAATGATTTTATTATACATGTGTTTTTTATTTACTTTGTATTACATTTTGTATATTTTTCTTTGTGTGTATATAATTTGTACAATAAACTTATTATTTTAAAATTATTTTTATTATTTTTTATTCTTGTTCAATAATAAATATCCTTAGAAATAGCTGGTGCCCGCCGCCCTACCAATATTTTAGAATGCGCCTTAGGGTATAAAAAGTTTGGGAACCCCTGCTCTAGAGTAAGGTAGTGTTAGAGTGGGTCCAGCAGTTGATAAATTTTTTCTGGAATCTTGTGTTCTACCCCTTCACGATTCTCACTATTACAACTGGGACCTCCATGTCTGCAGTACCTTTAGGCATTATGTCCTTAAGCAACTGCCTCCCAAGTCAGCTCAAAGGGGTCAAAACAAAAAGATGGCTTTCCTGCAGAACAACCATCTTTTTCTTTTTCAGAGAGAAAAATCTTTTCTGGAAATTTCTGGCAGACATCCTCCTGTGTTTTACTGACCCCAATTGAGTCTCACAATTACTTTCAAACCAAACCACTGATAATGAGAAAGAAGATTGTCATGATCCCCTGAGACTAAGAATGATCAATACCCAAAGATGGTGCACATAACCTTACCAGTAAAATGGGTGTTCTGTTAGCAAGGAAGAATAGAGGTATATCTGTCAGTTTGACAACTATGTTTCTGCACCTATAACATAACCTATTAGCATAGTAGTTCATGCACATGATTTATAGAGAATAAATATGCCTATATTGACAATATGTGCTTATTTTTTATTTTTTCTGATAATTGTATGTATTCAAGAAAGTTTTACAATTGTGAGTACACCTTTCCCCTAGCAATAGTTGCAAAATGATTTAATTGTAAAGTTTATAATCAATCATTTTAGAAAATTAATTAAAATAAATCATCAATACTTAAAAACAATTCTTTCTAAGAAAATTAAAAATGGGAGATGTTGGGGAAGCCAGGATGGCTCAGTGGGTTAAGCACTCACTTTGCAGCCCCGGGGACCGGGGATCAAATCCCAGCCCGGCCCGTGCGGAACCATATGCTGAACTGGGAGCTCCCCAGTTCAGTCCTCTCTCTCTCTCTCTCTGTATCTCTCTCTCTTTCTGTGTCAAAAATAAATAAAAATATATTTAAAAAAAAAATGGGGGATGTCTTGTGTATGGCAATCTTTGTTTTCCTGCTTAAAATGACATTTGAGTTTGAAGAAAAATGAGAATTCTCAACAGTTTAGATAAACTGAACTGAACGTAGAACTATCAAAAGAATTAGGAAGTGTCTATGGTAGCTGTCACTTTGAATGAATAAATGGAAATACTTTAAATTACAGATTTGCCAGTACATAAGGTAAAAGAGTTTAAGACAATAATGATCCGGAATAAGTATTAGATTTATCTGTATTTCAAATCCTGACATAAGGGATCTTCTAAATAAATAAATAAATAAATAAATAAATAAATAAAGTGGATCCTTAATTCATTAAATGTTTAACATTAAATGTTATGCTCATTCAATGTAAATTAACTTCAAGTGAACATTAAAATAGAACCACATAGTTAGGAAAACAATAATAATTATGTGTAGAGGTTTACAAAAATGGTTATAGCCTTTAAGAATGCAGGTAGTCCAATGAATGTAAGACAGATATAAATGGAAAAGATTTAACTAAGAATAAGATAGGGACATATACAAAGTAAATGCTGAAGTATTCATATATAAAAACAAAGTACATAAGTGCTTAAAGAAAACTGATGAAAAATAATTGAAGCCAAATGGAAGCAAACAGTAAAGGACATGTAAGTGATGTCAAATGTTATTCATTTGTTGAAGAAGGCAGCAGACTGCTGGCTCAGAAATAGAGATCATATATTCATGTCAGTTGGCCTGGAAGTGTCATAGTTAGTGCTGACCATCATGTGATCCTGATTTAGATTGTGTTAGATACTTCATTTTTTCTTTACTGAATATTATTACTGATGTTGCTTTAAGATAAGATGAGATGGTTTTCTTCAATCTCTGCTTAGTATTCCCAGCTTCTGCATTAACTTCCTCTGGTAATGAATGAGACACATGTACGGTAGACATAGTTGTCATTCTAATATATGGGTAAATATAAAAGGCAACCAATGATAACTTGAAGCCCCTTTTTCAACCTTTCCAGATGCAGAGTAGCTATACTCTCCTTTCAAGACAAGGGCATACTGATAAACCAACAGCGCTGATATATGGTGTCTTTTCTGGGTGCTAAATACAAGTCTGTAAAAACAGCATTAGACACAGCCTCCTCTGCTGGCCACTAAGATTAATACATGGTTTTATTGTGCTCACCACCTGAGAAATGCCTGAAAGCTACTAGGCCACCTGCCCACATATGTGGTCTATGGGGAACATGAGCAAGTCTAGGTTAAATGCATTTAAAATCTATACAGAACACAAAGGTCACTGAGTTCATAGGGTGTCCCTCAGTTTTTGCTGAAAGGCTTTTTCCTTACTTTTGTAAATTCAGTTTTATTGACACCCAGACACACCCACTGATTTACACATTGCTATAGCTGCTTTTTCATTCTTCTTTTTTTATGTTAATTTTTTAAATTGTTTAATTTATTGGGATGACAGTGGTTGATAAAAAAATTACATAGGTTCTAGGTGTACAATTCTACATTACATAGTCTATGCATTGCATTACGTGCTCACCACCTAGAGTCAGTTCTCTTTCCATCATCATGTATTTGATGCCCCCTCCCTACTTCCCCACTCCCACCCCCACACACCCCTTATCTCAGGTAGCTATTAAACTATTGATTGTGTCTATGAGTTTTTGTTTCGTTACTTTCACTTTTTTGTTCTACCTATAAATGAAGTCATATGTTTCTTGATTTATTTCAGTTCTCTTAATGTGATGGTCTCAAGGTTCATCCACATTGTCACAAACAGCTGTTTTTAATCTTTTCTTATCGCTGAGTAGTATTCCATTGTGTAAATGTACCACAACTTCTTTGTCCAGCGATCTATCAAAGGACACATTGGTCGATTCCATGACTTGGCTACTGTGAATAGTGCTGCGATGAACATTGAGATACATATGTATCTTTTGCGAACTAAGATTTTCCAGTTTTTTTTAAATTGCTGGGTTGTATGGCAATTCTATTCCTAATTTTTTGAGGAATCTCCAAACTGTCTTTCATAGTGGTTGTACCTATTTACATTCCTACAAGCAATGTATGAGGGTTCTTTTTTCTCTCCAGCCTCTCCAGCACTTGTTTGTTTGTTTTTTTAATTCAACATTTTTTTTATTTTGAAATAATTATAGATTCACAGGAAGTTGCTATAAACATTGTGCAGAGATGTTCCATGCACCCTTTACCCATCCTCCCTTAATGGTAACATCTTTTTTTTATTATTGTTAAATTTAATGGGGTGACATTGGTTGGTAACAATTAGATAGTTTCCAGATATACAAGTTCACATCACATCACCCATGCATCACATTATGTGCCCACCACCCAGAATCAGCTCCCCCTCTACCACCATATATCCCCCGTTCTCCCCCCTCTCCAGGTAACCACCAAACTATTGAGTGTGTCCATAATGCTGGTGCCCTCTCCCACCTCCCCTCCCTTTCTCCTTCCCCTCTCCTTCCCTTCCCTCAGGCAATCACCAAGCTATTGAGTGTGTCCATAGGTCTCTGTGACTTTGTTACTTTCAGTTTTATATTCTACCTATAAGTGAGGTCATATGTTTCCTGATTCTTTCAGTCTGACTTATTTCGCTTAATAAGATGGTCTCTAGGTCCATCCATGTTGTCACAAATGACTGTATTTCATCATTTCTTATCGCTGAGTAGTACTCCATTGTGTAAATGTACCACATCTTCTTTATCCAGTCATCTACTGAAGGGCATTTTGGTTGTTTCCATGTTCTGGCCACTGTGAACAGTGCTGCGATAAACATGCGGGTACAAACATCTTTAAAGATTAAGGTTTTCAGGTTTTTGGGGTAGATACCCAGTAGAGGGATGGCTGGGTCAGTGTATAAGTCCTTCACGTTCTTTGTTAGATTTATTTGTAGGTATTTCATTTTTTTGTTTGCAATGGCAAAGGGAATAGATCTTCTCATCTCTCTTTCTGAAGCTTCATTGTTGGCATATAAAAGTGCAGTTGATTTTGGGACACTGATCTTGTAGCTTGCGACTTTACTGTATTTGTCTATTATTTGTAATAGATTTCTGATAGAGTCTTTAGATCCAGCACTTGTTATTCCTTGTCTTATTGATAATAGCTATTCTAACAGGTGTGAGGTGATATCTTATTGTGGTTTTGAATTGTATTTCCAAATTGCTAAAATGTTTTTATAACAACACAAAATCATAGGTACTTATTTTACTTTTAGAAATTCATTTTTATTTTTCAATAAAATCATTTAGAAGCAATGAACAAAATAGTTTACAAGATATTTCTTATACTTTATTTTTTATATTTTAATATTTTTTTCTATTTTTAACTTAGAAAACACATCGATCTATCTTCAATGAATATTAAATGCAATGAAAATATTTATAATACTTAGGCAACCAATATAACTGTTTTCATATTTAATTTAAGGCTCATGTTAAATTGAATATATTTATATTGCTGTATGTCTTTTAATTCTTCTAGAAATATTTTGAAAATAATTTTAATAAAATGAGTTTGTAGACTGAATGATGAACCAGTTAAAAATATATCAATAACTAAGCATTTTAACCAATAAATATACATTTTAAAATTATATTTTATTAATTTTGGTATAACCTACATCTCAAAACTATATCAGTGTCATAGATGATACTCTTAAGATTACTAACTACCCCAAAACTTAGAAGCTTACAAGTTATTATTATCTCTTGTATGTTCAACTAAGTTCCATTGGATTCTTGCAAATAGTGTTTTACACAGTTACAGTGAGATGATATAACTGACACTGATGTCATATGAACAGTCAATGAAGTTGGCTTATTTATGTGGTTATTAGTTGATCTCAGTTACTGGATGAGACTTAAATTAGACCACTAACTGAAGTACCTACATGTCATTTTACCATATTGGACTTGTTAAAACATGGTAACTGGGTGCTGGAGCAGAGGACTCCAAATGTGTGTACTCCAAGAGACACAGTAAAAATTGTAAGGGTGCTTATGAATAAGCACCACTTCTGCCCTATAGTAGTTACCACAATCAAGTCAAAATCCTAGCACAGATTCCAAAATAAAGAATGATGTAAGGCATGTAAATGAGTTAAAGAGAGTCTTCTGGTGTAAAAAAAAAAAAAAAAAGAGAGAGAGTTACTGGTGATGTGATATTCTACATTAGAGGTTTGTTTTTTTTTAATTGTTTGGCTGATGAATAAATGAATTGAATGATTTTGCTGTGCTTTTGTTTGGTTAGATTAAGATCTGAAGTAGAATTGTTGAATTAGGGAATCCAAATGATAAAAGGTTATGAAACATACAACCAAATATTTTGATTGTATGTAAAGCAACTAAATTACTCTGCAAGTTTATGAGAAAGAAGAAGGTACTACTGCTAATATAGTCTTTAAATATATATGTTTTACTCATACAAAGTCGGCTAAGATAATAATCCATTAATATTTTATGTACCTGAATCCATTTAACCAACAACTTCATGTACTTTCTATGTGAGATTATATACATGCTTTATGTACATGCCAAAGTTAATTTACTAAAATTAGAATAAAATAAAAAGAATAGAATAGAATAATAGAGAATAGAGAATAGCTGCCATAGCAAAATACTCTGTTCTGAACAAGCTATTCTTTAGACTTCATGGACATTAGGCTTAGGGCCAGAAACTGGTTTAATGGAAAACTGGTAGAAGGTTGAGTTTACCTACAGTCATCCAAGTAATGCTGTTAAATAGACATTTGCATGCAAATGTTGAGTAGAGATATTAAATTAAATTATTAGCATATTTTAGATTTTAAGCCAAGGGGCTAAATAAAATAACCTAAGCAGTTAGTGTAATAGAGAAAAAAATAAAGGCTGAACCATTTATAATATTCAGTATTTGGAAATTGAACAAGAAAGGCTTCAAAGGAAGAAGTAGCAAGGGCATAGAACAGAATTAGGAAGCATTTTAAGAAAAGATCATTTAGTAACTATTTCAAATCCTGCTGATATTTTAAACAATGAACCATAAATAGGTATTGGATTTTGCGTTATTGAAGTCATTGTTTACAATGATAACAATTTTGTTTAGTTGCCTGGTAGAGCAAATATTTTTTTTGTCATGGGTTCAAGAAAGAATGAGAATGGAGCAATTAGAATCAGTGATTATAGCACAACTCTTAAGAGGAATTTCTGAATTTTTTAATGGAGTAGAGAGATAAGTGGAATATTGCTAGAGAAAAATGCAGAATAAACAATGTTTTTAAAATATAGTTATAATATGTTTATATGTTACTAGAAATGTTTCACTAAAAAGGAAATAATTTGCCCTGTGGTTCTTGGGTGGATGAGCATGAGGAAGCTCTCTTCCAATTCTCTCTATTTTTGTAGTAGAATTGAGTTATGTCAAATGAGAGTAAAGATGGAAGAAGAGGTTTAAAGAGTTAAAAATGAAGACGGGAATAGTCATCTTGGAAAACTATCCAAGACAATCAAAGAATGAATGATGTAGAAAAGTGCAGGAGTATGATGGATTTCTGTCCTATCAATAGTAAAATGAGCTTTTGAAGGAAATTCAATTTCCATAGGCCAAAACTGTCTTATGATATAATGTGATAATAATGTATTAGTGATACATTATCTTAATGATACATTGCTTTATTACACATGTAATAATAAATTAAAATAACAATGAGGATCTAATTATGTGCTAGGTCCTCTTCTAAGTGTCTTAAGTAACACTAAAGAATACCAGGAAAACTCATGCTATTATAGTCACCATTTGACAGTTGAAGAAACTGAAAAACCAAAGGACTACATAACTTGTTAATGGTGCAAATTAGAATCTGATTAGATATACCTGATTCAAAGCTCTAGTTTTTTTTGTTGTTGTTTTGTTTTTTGTTTTTCTTAGGTTGAACTGTTAGCAGAATAAAATAACACATCTACCTTTTAGCATTTAAACATGGCATTCAATAGAATTGTCTTAAATTTGAAGTCACTGGACAGAAAACATAGAATTCAAACTTAAATGTTTAGGTCATTCTATTAATATCAAATGTTCAATAATTAATATGTTTACTTTTCTGGCATACCGGTAGTTATTTCATTTTTTTTCCCTGTTCTGGCTATGTTAATAATTGTTTAGTTAAATATAGCTCTAATGTTATTAGTCCTATTTATTTACTTCAGGTAAAATGCTTCACTTCCAGAAAAGAATATAAAGCAATATAAAGATTTAATCTAATATTATAGAATATAGAAATAAAATATTGATATTGTTTTTGACAGAGAGAGAGAGATACAGAGACAGAGAGAGAACTGAACTGAGGGCACTCCCCAGTTCAGCACATGGTTCCGCACGAGCTGGGGCCAAGATTCAATCCTGGGTCCCCGGCTGCAAAAAGTGAATAGGAAGTCGAAGATGGCGGCATGAGAGGAGCACGCCGATAACTGCCTGGGAAGGGCCTTGTGAACAGAGGGGAATCCACAGGGGAAACCCTGAGAAGAAACCTCAACTAAGAGAACCACACAACATGGAACAACACACAAAGGTTAGAGAAAAAAGGGGAGAGCAGAAGAGGAAAAGGGAAGCAGCGGTTTGGGGACAGAGACTTGGAGCGCGGCCCGGGGCTGGCAAAAACAAAGGGGGATTGGGGGACTACGGTCAAAGTGGAGCTGGATCGAGGGCGGGCTGGAAGCCGAGACCTAGGGAGCGTGGAAGCCCCACAAGACTGTGGACAATTTAACATCTGAACTCAAGGGACAGCACGCAGTGCCCTAATCAGATCACAGAGCCTAAAGGGGAACAGGGACTGTGGAGCAGGGTGGCTGCACTTCCCGGCGGGCGGGGTGAGAGCAGGGCACCAGCCCACAACAGCTCAGCACCCCTGATTTAGGGAGGAGACTGACTGTGAGGGAGCGCCTTCTGAGGACGGGGCTCTTGGAGTGAGGGCTGGGGCTGGAGTGGGCATAGCTGCATTGGACGTGCTTGGAGTGAAACCGGTGGTCTCAACAGAGCCGGAGCGTAGAGCCGCTGCCACCCTAGCTACGGCCTGTGCGTGCAGGGCTTTCAGAACCCCACCCACCGGGCCTCCGCGGCGCCGCTGCCAGCACGCAACTGGGCTTTTGGCGCCCTGCCCACCGGGCTGCAGCGACACCACTGCTTGCTTGCCAGCGCACAATTGGGCTTTTGGTGCCCTGCTCACCAGGTCGCTGCAGCGACTCTGCCTGTGCCGAAGTGCACGGCTGGGCTTTCAGCACCCCGCCCACTGGGCCACTGCGCATCACTGCATGAGCGCACCGGGCTTTCAGTGCCCCACCCACCAGGTCGCCCTGCAGTGCAGCTGCCTGCTCGCCAGTGCGCTACAGGGCTTTTGGCACCCTGCTCGCCAGGCCGCCGCAGCACCGCTGCCTGTGCGCAGGACCAGCTTTCGGTGCCCTGCCCACCAGGCTGCGACAGCGCCGCTGCCTGCTCTCGAGCATCCCGTCCACCTGGCCTCTGGGGCATTGTAGACCGCAGGTGCAACTGGGCTGCCTGCCAGGTCTCCACGGTGTCATTGCCTGTGCGAGGGACTGTGCAGCCAACCAGGGACTCTCCCAAGCCCCAGCCCATCCAAGTGCGGCCCTGCGGGTGTGTCTTACAGATACAATTGAAGGAGGGGCAGCCAGAAGGAGGAAAGACCAGAGCTCCTGTGCCCCGCCCACACTGAACCACCAGCCCCCCTGCTGAAAGAGGAATCTGATATTGTGTCTCAGGCCCGCCCTAGCTCCTACTCACATGACCCCACCCCTGGCCACACCTTTACTACCCTGCTATCTAACAGCTAAGACAGCAACCTGAAGTGCCCCAGGACACAGAAGCTATCTGCTTCCCCCAACCCTCTCCCAAAATCTCTTTCTCCCACAACTGAGTCCAAAAGAAAAAATAAAGAGAAGCCCATCTGCTAGGCAAACCCCCAGAGGGAAAACAGACTCATGCGTAAAGCAAAAAGAACCACATCAAACACAATGCACACCCCAGAATCCAAAGCCCCTCCAGAAGATCAGGGGCAGTCATTAGTAAAGGACCTTGCACACTTGGAATCAATTCTAAGTGAAACAGAATTCAGGGCGGCATTAATCAAGACAATCAGAGAGCTCAATCAATGCTGGCAAAGTACCCAGACACAGTTAAATGACCACAACAAGAAATTTTCTGAGCAAAAATGAGTACTTTACCAACAAAATTGAGAAGCTAGAGCAGAACCAAAAGGAACTCCTTGAAATGAAAGGCATCATGGGAGAGCTGAAAAAAGAACTGACCAGCATAGGAAACAGGGCTGACCAGCTAGAGGAAAGGATGAGTGAAATTGAAGATACAAACATGGAAATGTCACAGAGGGAAGAAGAAAGGGAAAAGGAAAATCAAGAGAAATGAAAGAGCCCTACAAGAACTTTCTGACTTCATCAGAAAGAACGATATTAGAATAATAGGGGTACCAGAAGGAAGCGAGATGAAATCTTCTCAGAGTCTACTAAAACAAATAGTGGATGAAAATTTCCCTCACCTGTGGAAGGAATTACAGCCCCAAATTCAAGAGGAAAGCGGAAGCCCTAACTTCCTAGACCCTAGCAGATCTTCTCCAAGGCACTTTGTTCTGAAGATGACAAAAATCAATGACAAAGAAAAAATCCTCAAGGCTGCTAGGGAAAAACAAAACATAACTTTCAAAGGAAAACCTATCAGGCTGTCACCAGACTTCTCAGCAGAAACTCTGCAAGCCAGGAGGGAGTGGACCCCAATCTTCAAAATATTAAAAGAGAGCAATTTCCAGCCAAGAATTAACTATCCAGCAAAACTAACCTTTAGATATGAAGGAGGAATTAAGGCCTTTACAGATATACAGAAGCTGAGGGAATTCTCCAGCTCAAAACCGGCACTCCAAGAAATACTAAAGGAGG
>PVKE010049450.1:0-11261 GCA_004027555.1 Craseonycteris thonglongyai | reverse complement strand
CTAAAATATCGGTAGGGCAGCGGGCACCAGCTATTTCTAAGGATATTTATTATTGAACAAGAATAAAAAATAATAAACAAAAATAATTTTAAAATAATAAATTTATTGTACAAATTATATACACACAAAGAAACATATATACAAAACGTAATACAAAGTAAATAAAAAACACACGTATAGTAAAATCATTTAAAAAAACTTAAAAGAAAACATAAAAAAACCAATCTGTCTGTGTGATCTTTGGCATTGCATTTCATTGGCCAGTGCCTCGTAATTAGGAGAGTATGACGACAACCCTGTTAGCAAACAATTATAAAGATGCTCATTGGTAAGTCAAGATCTATATCGTGATTTTATTAAATTCATGTTTGAAAAGAAAGATTCGCATAAATATGTTGACCTGAAAAACAATTTGATTCTATATGCCGCTTTTTTAAAAAATGGGAACCTTTCTTTGTCGACTATGTTCCATAAGTCCTCTGATATTAAGGATTTTAGCAAAATATCGTTCTTAAGGTTCAAAATTTCTAACTCTAGTTCTGCTTTCCCCTGAACAAGGTCTACAATACATGCGGCTAGTTCTATTACATTTATTTGGCAAGTAAAAGGATGGATACAGAAGGAGACAATTGGCTCGATATTTGTAAACTGCAGAAATATCTCTTCAAACTGTTTTTGAAGCACTTGCAGGGTCTCAGTAAATAATGACACATTTAATTCATTGTTACCTAGCATTTTCCTCATGTATGGGAAGTGCACGAGAGACTTGATATGCAGATGTGATATCAACAAAGTCAATTTTGCTTTAAATGCGTTTACAGAGCTTGTCATTTCAGCTATATTTTTGTCTTTTCCCTGCAACTCCAAATGGAAAGAATCTAATTTTTCCATGGTGTCAGAAAGAAAACCCAAATCCACCAGCCAGCAAGAGTCTGTTAGTTCATCATAATTTTCATTTTTATCATGTATAAATGTTTTTATTTCTTCAATTAAGTTCACAAATCTTGTGAGAAGTTGACCTTTACTGAGCCAACGTACTTCAGCATGCAGGATGAGATCGTGTTCTTTATCTTCAGTATCTTCTAACAGGGCCTTGAAAACTCGGTGTTGCAATGGAGCTGCTCGAATAAAGTTGATTATCTTTGTGACTATTTTCATAACATGTTCAAAGGGCAGTATTTTACAACACAGAGCTTCCTGATGGATAATACAGTGGTAGGACATAAAGTTTGAAAAGGATTCATCTTTCCTGCAAAGGGCATAAATCCTTTGTTTTGACCAACCATTGCTGGTGCCCCATCGGTAGTTATCGCAGACAACTTATGCAAAGGCATGTTGATCGACCTGGAGTATGTTCTGAAATTTTATAAATATCCTCACCTCTCGTCTGTCCTTTCATTGGTAATATTTGCAACAGCTCTTCTTTTACTGTGAAGTTACTAAATACCATTCTCACCATAAGTTCCAACTGTGCGGTGTCTGATATATCTGTTGACTCGTCAACTTGCAGAGAGAAGCAGTCACATATTTTCAAGTCAGTCTTTAACTGAGTTTGCAAGTCTTTTGAAATTGCATGTATTATTCTTGTGACTGTGTTATTTGACAACTGTAGGTCTTGTATCACTGACATAATCTCACACTTGTTAGAATATTCCTCAAACAAACAATCAGCAGCAGTCAAAAATGCTTCTTTGAACAATTCACCATCCTGGAAAGGTTTTTTCTTCTTTGTGAGCATGTGAGAAATTTTGAAAGAAGCAATGGTTGCCTTTTTAGATTTTTCCACATGTCTAGAGAAAACAGTCTGTTGAGTACCGGTAGTTAAACTTCATTTTAGTTGATTTATTTTTTTCTTTCTCACTTCAGATTTAAGTGGATAATTCGTATCAAAAGTGGTATGACTTGTTTGAAAGTGACGTTCAACATTATGTTTTTTCGGCACTGCAATACTACTGCCACACAACAGGCAAACGCATTTACCTTTCAAATTAATGAAACAATATGATTCCTCCCAGTGTGTGTTAAAATTATAGGTTCGTTTTCTCTTATTTGGTCCACTCATTTTAGGACTACAAAAATAAAAATAAAAATAGTTATAGAACTACAATATCATATCAAATTGCCACCATAATAATAGATTACGTACCTTGCTTTTAGTTCATTTAAAATCAAATATATCAAAACACTGTGATCCTAGCTAACCATCACGACCCGATCAGTCCAGCAACCGCAATCAAAATGGCAACTTGGCGTCTCCCGGTTGGGTGGAGGAGAGTTGAAAGAGCGCAGCGGCTAAACAAGACACAACATGTACAAAGGCGAAAGCTAGGGATAAACTTATACATACGATATCGCAAACATACCAATGAATATAATAAACCTGTGTAGAGACTCAAACAATATTTTAAAATTCTAAGAAATGTATAAAAATAAATTATAGTTTTACTTAGTGTTTATGAAAAACTTCTGATGCAGTCAAATAATGGTGGGCGCACACAAATCGGTCCACAGGCGCCATGGTGCCCGCGGGCACGGGGTTGGAAATCCCTGCTGTAGTGAGACACCTGACATCACAGTCACCATGAATGTCATGGAACAAATCATTTATTGAAAAATCAGAAAATAGAAAGGAGCTAGAAGCCTAATTAAAGTGTCTTATGAAAATTTTTTTTTTTAAAGATTTATTTTACTGTTTCTGACAGAGACAGACAGACAGACAGAAGGGGTAGGGCTCAGAGCAGTTTCCATAGTTGTACATCATGAGTTTTCCACATGATTTTGTTCTACACAGGTGGATGCGAGTAACCGGGGGCAGGAGCTGGGCTGGGGGCCTCCCACATGGGAGGTATGCCCCCTCAAGCCAGGGGCCGAACTGGGGGGCAAGAACTAAACTGGAGGACTTCCTCATAGGAAGCACACTCCAGTTCAGCACATGGGTCTGCACAGGCCAGGGCTGAGGCTGGGATTTGATCCTCGGTCCCTGAGGCTGCAAAGCAGCAAGCACTCAACCCTCTGAGTCATTTCAGCTTCCCTTGAAAATTTTTATTTTTAATCTTATATCAAAAATGGTAAACAGAAATCAGTGTGACCTAGGTTTTGAAAATATGTTTATATTAAGTGATATACTATGCTTTTAAAAAAATGTATAGTTGGTATGCAGTATTATATTAACTATATTAGTTTAAGGTATATAATATAGTGATTTGAAATTTTTATGACTTATAATGTGATCACTACACTAATTCTAGTGATCAACTCTCACTGTGCAATCTTATCACAGTATTAACTATATTACCTTTTGCATTTTTCTTCCCTTTACCCCCATCTACCATCCCTCTGGCACCTATCTCTTTAATCTATTTTTCTATGAGTCTGTTTGTGGTTTGTTTGTTTTGCTCAATTTTATATTTGTAGAATTAAAAATAAATTCAAAATGTATTTAAGACTTAATTATAAGGCCTGAACCATAAAACTCCTAGAAGAAAATACAGGTAATAAACTATTTGGTATTTCTCTAAGCAATATATTTTTGGATATGTCCCCTGGAGCAAGATAAACAAAAACAAATATAAACAGATGGGACTTCATCAAACTAAAAAGCTTTTGCACAGTTAAAGGTAACTATCGTTAAAACAAAAAAGTTACTGGGAGAATATGTTCATAAAATATAATTATATCCAGTAAAAGCTTGATATCCAAAATACCTAAGAAACATTAAACTCAATAAAAGAACAAATAATTTGATCATAAAGTAGACAAAAAACATTAATAGACATGTCTCCAAAGAAGATATACAGATAGCCAACAGACATGAAAAAGTGCTTAACATCATTAATCAGCAAATGCAAATCAAAAAAACAAGATACAACCTCATAGCAATTAGTATAGCTATTATTAAAAAGTCAACAAATAATGTGTTGGTGAAGATATGGAGAAAAGAGAGCTCATATACTGTTGGCGGGACTAGAAATTGGTGCAGCCACTAGAGAACACAGTATATAAATCTCTCTAAAAAAAACCTCTAAAAATAGAACTACCTTATGACCCAACAATTCCACTCATGGAATTTATTAAAAATATATACTAATTCAAAAAAATATTTGCACCCTTATGTTCATCGCAGCATTACTAACAATACTATAACTTTTGTTGAATATTTAGTTTTTATGCTTACTTGACTGTATTACTTCATCTGATTTGTTTTAATTGATCATTTTCTTTATACTCATATATTTACTAGAAAGTTCCAAGTTATATGCTATGTTCCAAGGACTGTGCTGGTTTTTAGAAATACAGAGATAAGTAAGACTTTCTAAAAGGTAAGTACTTTTTTTAAATTGTCAAAAATGATTTATATATTATTTTGGGATAATTGCAAATTCATATTAAATAAAAACCAAAGACTTCACCTTTATAAAATATAAAACAGTAAATAGTAATATTTTTGATATTACTGATTAAGTTGATTATATAGACTACATTTGTGACATGTCAGTAAATGCTAGAAGTAACAGTTGAACTGTATTTTTACATAATTGGCATCTTAATAAGATTCAGGAGTGACACAAATTTGAGTGTTTAACTTAACATTTTCTAAAATAGAAACATGGTCTGGTGATTGTTCAAATATTGAAAACTCTAAATTAAAAAAAATGATTAATTTTTGTGGCTGACACGTTCCTGACTATGACCCAAACTGTGAACCTTAAAGATACCCACAAATCGATTATAGCAACTAGTCTGTTAGTACTAGTATCAAATATCACATTAAAAAGAAGCAGAATTACCACAAAAGCTTTGACACATTTTTGAGATTGTTCAAAATAAATTATTAAAAAAAAAATTTATCATGATCAGAACCTTTATTTTGCTCTTCTTTGTACACCTCAATGATATTTTTCCCAAGGTGGTTCTATCAAAATATTTAATAAGTAGGCATGACAAGTTTTGTATTCTAAAACAAGGCAGGATTTACACTTTAAAAACTATTCTCAATCAATTACAGAGACTAAAATAAAATTATATTATCCAATTACAAAGACTCCTTTTGTAATGTTAATTTTCTTGCAGAACTGTTGTCTAATAGCTATGGTATTTTCTTTTTTCATTGTATTGCTTCAAGATTAATTAAAGTACTTGTTCTAGTGTATTACAAATGGAAATCAAACATGCCACTGATGAAGGTTGGTTGCACTGGTGATTATAATTATGGTGATTACTCTGTGGTTTTCTCATGCTCATTACTACATAATTCACCTTTACTCTTATCAAGCCCTTCCAAATCCCATGAATAAACCCCAACTATATAGTAAAACCATATCAATAAGGGAGAGATGAAATGTGTTATCATAACTCATGTTTGTATTATCAAGTAATTGATATTGTATCAATTGTATTATCACCAGTGTTTCTAGAAATCTTTATTATAAAAAAATATGAGGGGGAAGCCGGGATGGCTCAGTGGGTTAAGCGCTCACTTTGCAGCCCCGAGGACCGAGGATCGAATCCCGGCCCCGGCCCGTGTGGACCCATATGCTGAACTGGGGAGCTCCCCCAGTTCAGTTCTCCCTCTGTCTCTGTATCCCTCTCTCTCTCTCTCTGTCAAAACCAATTAAAATAAATAAATAAATAAAATACCAATAAACAAAAAAAATGTTAAAAAAAAATATATGAGGGCTGACTGGAAAAAAATCCAGTCATAAATGCTTCTATTTTTCATATTACATAGCTGGATACATGCCACACAGCCTTTTTAAAGTAAGTTCTCACTTAATATTGTCCATGAGTTTTTGAAAATGGCAGGTTTAAAATAAGTGACATATAAGGCAATGAATTTTATGATAAGCTAATTGATTTAAACACAAATTAAGTTTCTACTACTATGTATGGTGGTGTCTTCTGAATAGATCTCTCTAATCCAGAATGACTTGAGTTCCAAACCTTTATATTCATATGCTCTGTAGATGTTTCTACATAGTTAACAACAGTGACCACAAAATTAACGAATTCCAATTGAACTTGTTTTTTCTCCAGAGTACTCTTTCCTATTTTTATGATGTGTCCAAACATCTCAATATTCTTCAAGGCCACTTGGACTTCATGATATTCCTGGGTCCTTAGATCTATCAGTTAATAAATCACCCAAATTCTATCTTCATTATACCTCTTAAAACTCACCCCATCTCTTCACAGTGACTCAATAAACTTGTTCAGGCTTTAATCACTTCTTTCCTGAATTATGAAAATCACTGCACTCCTCTTTATCTATCCTCTGTTAGTATTCTGTTAGAGCCTCTCTCTCTCCATGTACTTCCTTCAGAGTACATCCTGAGACAAGTTCTTGGGTACGAAGAGTCAATTTGGGGCATGCTGGGATAACTCAACAGGTTGAGTGCTTGCCTGGCAACCATGAGGTCTGGGGATCAAACTCTGACCCCAGGCCTAGTTTGTGCAAATGCATGTGCTGAACTGCCCCTGAAATAGCTCAGTGGCAAAGGTTTTCACGTCTCATGGAGGAGGCCCCTGTTTGGTTCCCACCCTGTGTGGCCCCACATCCACCTGTGTGGAAAGAAACTATTTCACGACTAATAATGTAAAACTATGGAAACTGCTCTGGGCCATTCCCCCTTCTTTATCAATCTTTCTCTCTCACCCTCTCTCAAAATAATAAAATAAATGTAAAAAAAAAAAAAGAGAGAGAGAAAAAGAAAAATACAGAGTTGATAAGGTAACATTATTTCAAATAAAAGTGTTGAAAAGGGAATGAAAGTAAAACCAAGGCATACATGAATTATCCAGCTGGTCACCACCCCTGGATCCTCAGATAGCCTCAAAAAGTTTGTCTGAAAAATAAAAAGGGAGCATTTATCTACTGGTTTCTAACCTTGTTGGTCTACTGCTAATGTATAGAGTGTTTACTTTCTCTAATTTCCTGGTTTTATGCATGCATGAATACTGAGTAGTTTGGTAGGTGTCCAAGGCCTGGTTTCAGAAAGACCCTGGGTGGAAAGCAAATGATGCAGGGAAACTGAGGCAAGGTACTTATTGTTCATTACAGATGTTCAAAGCTGCTTACTACAGTGGTGGCTGAGGCAAGCAGACAGGCAGGCACAAACAGCTTTTCATGTAGGTGCTCTTTTTGTGATATAAATCTGATTATGCAGTGCTCATGCTTAAAAATCTTCATGGCCTTATAAGGGTTAAGCTCCGTAGTTCAGAACTCAAGAATTCTCTGGGAAGCTATATATGGCCCTCCAAATCTGAGTCAGGTGTCCTTTTAAGTGATCCCATACCTAATATAGTATCTGGGACAGGCACATACAGAGTTTTCTCATCAATGTACACTTAGTACAAGAAAAACACACTTAAGTAAACCTATTTGAAATTAGAATAAAATTTTTAAGGAAATAGTGTCATTGGCAGCAGGAGATTAGAATGAGGTGGGTGAGAGAATTTATATTACAATGAAGCAAGGAAGCAAAAGCATAGCTTCTTTCCTTGCGTATTTTAACAAGACTTGGAATGTAAGACAACTGTTTTCTGATTCTTAAATACATTTTATAAGTGTTATTATTTCATAGAATTTTTCTGCCATTTTATAATAATGTGAAATCATATCCTTTACTGTAATTTGATCTACAAAAATATTAAGAATCTCATTTTTGTTAGAATATATCAGGTTCTCATCAGTTTCTTCCAAAAGACTATTTTAAATCTTGACTTCTAAAACATTCTTTATTTGGAAAGAATGAACATATAAATTTTATCAATATTTCATTTTTTAATTGCTCAGCCTTTAAAATCTTCAATTGGCAGTAGCTTTGTATGTGACTGGAATAGTCTTCTAACATAATTTTATTGATGTAATAAAAATGTGATTCTTGCAAGATATGCACTTTCATTTTCTAATTAATTTGCATTGTATTGCATTGATTTCATTGAGTAATGTTTATAGAGCACTACTGTAAGTGAGCAGAGTTATTGATAGAGAAATTGAGGAGAAAAGCAGGGATACTTAATGATATTAAGTGGTTGGCAAAAGGAGATATTCTATGAGAGAATAATTTTATAAGTTGTCAGTTTTTTAATTATTATTTTATGCTATAGAAAATTTTGTTTATATTATCAACCATATGTCTATGGGGATTCAGGGAAGAAATAAATAATAAGGACACATGCATATTTACTTTTTTTTCTTTTTAATTCTCATAGGAGCCTTTTTATTCTACTAAATTTGCAAGTGTATTCCTGTTTCCAATTAGACTCTAAATTCCGTGAGGTTTTCTGACTTTTAATAACAATGAAGCATAGCAATAATAGACAATTATTGGTCATGAGATTTACTGTTAGACAATATTTTTTAAAGAATTTACTTGAATTACTTTAATGAGCTTTCATGACCACCCTACAAGACACTGTACTTTTGAGTTACTATTTTTATTCCATTTTAGATGTCAAAGAACTAAAGTATAAAAAGATAAATTAAAGAAGAAAAGTTTTTATTTCAAACACATCCAAGTACATAAAAGTGGTAAAACTGGAATTCAATTCCAAGTTGGGTATCAGAGATTCTGTATTTCTTATAAAGTGGCAATGAAATAGAACCTAGAGCTTGATTGTATAAAGTACTACCTTTATTTTTTTTTCTTTTAAGAATTTGTCATAGGTGATTCTCTGTTCCTTTTTTTTTTTTGAAGCACCTCAAGAGGCACAAAATGTCTGATTCTCTCTTTCTCTTATTGATGTTAAGAATGACCAGTGTGCTTGAGTATGGTCAGTTTGTCCTCTTACAGTCTTTCACCTATTGATTTATGCAACTGTTAATAATGGATCCATGATTTAATAAGTGATTGCAAATTTGTGAATTTCTAATTGCTATTTTTTCTGCATTTATTACATAATGTTCTTTTAGAAAAAAATTTTCACACCAATAAAGGAATAATAGGACAAATAATTATTTTTTTATTTAGTGGGTTTTCTCTCTTCATCTACTTTTTTCCTCCCTGTCATCACTAACTTCAGATCATGAAAGTAAACACTGAGCCAAGGCATTACCTCTTCCAGGATGTTTTCTCTGACTTCTCACTCATCCCTGTTTAGTATTCTTCCTTTTTATTCGTACTTATATTATACAAGCCTCTGAATGATAATATTCCTCTCTGACTCCCTTCCTAAAAGATACAGTCTTCAAAGAGAAGGATGGTTTATCATCATGTCTGCCCTCCCCAGGGTTTAATACCTTGCATTTAAAATTTTAAATAATAGATAAAAAACAAAGAGTTGAAGAAAATAATAAAATTAGAAGGTAAGAATGATATCATGCATTGTGAGTTCCACCAGCTCTTGACACCAAACTTTTAAGTTATTGAGTGAGAGTAGTTGAATAAATAATTAATAAGTTTGCAAGCGATTTTTGGTTGGTGCACACACATCAAGCTACCTATTTGTAACAGAGGTCAGTCTTTTTCTGCCTCTTATCAGCAAGTCATAGGGGTCTTTCTATAGCTATAGATAGGAACAGAAGCATAAATGTTAGTGCAACAGTAGTGAATGACAACAGTTTGAGCCATCAGCTCATGCAGTTTACTTGTGTCCTCTGGCTCTGTGTCCTTTGATATTAATATAGATTGCTACAGGGCCCACCTGACTTTATAAATTGGTAAGCGTGACAGAAGCCAGATATGGTCAGTGGTTCTGCCCACTTGGTTGTCTGGATGACCCAGGAGAAGCTTCTCTGTCTCTACCAGGGCACAGTATCATGCCAGGAACTACTTTTTGAGTGGCATATAATTCTCTGCTTTAGATAGCATGGCTTTGCTTTAGAGCTCCAGGAGAATATTCTGTATGCTGGAATTCTCCTATTAGACTTTGTTTTTTTAATTTTCCTTCAGTTTAGGGTAGTAAATTAAGTTATAAGAAGGTACATATCAGAAGTAACAAATAAAAGAGATGCCAGTGTTATCTCTTGAGATCAGAACTGTTGGATGGGAGAAGTGCAGGCGATTGCTGTGTGTTAGTTCTGCATGAATTTTATTTTGATCATATGCATGCACTACTTCGACACAAATAAATATTAGTTTAAAAAAGTTTGGGGTGAATACACAACTACACAATCTGAGAAAATACAAGCAGTTCTGTTTTCTAAGAAAAGCATAGGATTAGAAATAATTTGCTTGTATAAATGAACATATGTCTATAACATCCCAGCAAAAAAGGATGCTTACCTCAAATTAAGGTTGTCAGTTTCTTCTAACGCTGAGAGTACAAAAACAAGATGATTACAATAATACTTCATAAATAATACATAAATAAATTTTGTATTTCACCATACCTGAATCTAACCAGTTGAAGGTTAAATGGCTAAACTCTGAGTAACTCAGTACACTGTAATTGTTACCTACATTAAAGGAAGAAGCTAATAGGAGGAAGTAGCCTGGGGTGTTGGTAAGCAAAATGACTGAGGCATGTGACTGATCTGTTCCCACAACCCCTTGGCTGACATGTGAGGCAAGAAGGCACCCTCTTCAGGTGAGGATCTGATTAATGGAGGTCATGACCTTCCTGCACCCTACCAGGGCATGATGGCAGGGGAGGATGCCAGTCAGCCAGCCTAGGACAGGGTTTGGCTGGAAAGTTAAACCCTTCCAGTGCACATGGAATCATGAGTGGGATTTTAAAAGGAAGGAGGGTGGAAAATGGCTCTCTTGGCTCAAGGGGGACATCAGGAGGTGGGGCGCAGCAGGAGTTTCCCTCACTGGGGGAGAGGGGCAGTACGTGGAGGAGCAAAGGGTGAGTACATGCCCAGCACTAGGAGTGCTTTAATGGTAGAGAGAAAGACATGGCTCTCTTTTCAATGATGAGAGATCTCCTTGGAGGATGGTGCTCCGGTTATCTGTGCTCCCGTAAAAAAACGTATCCTCTCTGAAAGGGAGAGAGAAGTCTGGGTGCAGCCTGAAAATGGTCTGGTTTGGTAGATGGTAGAATTACTTTTCTTTGGGTGCTCAGAAATTATGTAGCTTTCAAATAAAGACTAATTTTTTTTTTTTTTTTATCTTTTCACATTTTTATAGAGAGAAATTATCTTTTTGTCTTCAGTGCATAGTTATTTCTATTTTACTTTTTGACAGATAGAGAGAGAGACAGAGACAGAGACAGAGAACCAAACTGTGGGAACTCCCCAGTTCAGCACGTGGGTCCTGCCTGGGCCGGAGCCGGGATTCGATCCTCGGTCCTCATGGCCTCAAAGCGAGCGCTCAACCCGC